>JAJJWW010011108.1:0-64843 GCA_023531295.1 Papaver armeniacum
ACCATTAATGTAAAGTGAAACTTCTACTTGCAACAATAATGTAAAATTGAATCAAAACACCATGAAATAGAATTACTAACCTTTCAATTTGAGTTTCTTCTACCCTTAGAATAAGGAAGAAACAAATATCAAAGTTCTTCTCTATAATACTTACAACTTCTACCCAAAATTAATTGGAAGCTACAAGTTTATTGAGGCATCTCCTCACATCAACTCAACTCAAAGAGAAAGATTGAAGGAAAAGGAAAACAAGGGTTCTAACCAAGTCTCTCTTAAAACAAAACATGAGGGGAGTAGAGCTAGGGTTTCAAAACATATAGTAAAAGTGAAGGATAAACAAGAAATAAAGCCAAAGAAAGGGGGCAAAAGAGAAAGATGTTAGCAAGGGTATAAGTGGAACATCACTATGCATCATCCTCCCTACATAAGAGAAATTCGCCCTCGAATTGTCAATATCGGCTTCCATAGCATTGTCACCCCAATATGGAACCAAATGCTTCACGTTAAACACATCGGGTGTGCGAATGGAGCTTAGTAAGTTGAGGCGATAGGCATTGTCGTTAATCTTTTCTTCAATTGGAAATGGTCCAATCTTCCTTGCCTTGAGCTTGTTGTATTCACCTACGGGGAAACGGTCTTTAGTAAGAACCGCATAAACAAGATCTCCTACTTCAAACTCAACCACACGACGCCTTTGATCAACCTTGTTCTTGTATTTTCTTGATGAAGCTTCTAAATGCTTTCGGGTACTTTCATGTATAAGGTGGAGTTGGGAAACAAAGTCTTAGCCTTAGCATTTGGCTTTTTCAAATTCGGTACTAAAGACAAGTCAAGTGGTACTCGTGGATTGAACCCGTACACTACCATGAATGGTGAATACCCACTACTCCGGTTCACCGCATGGTTGTAAGCAAATTAGCCTTACATAAAACTTGGTCCCATGTCTTCAAATTCTCCTCAACCAAGCAACGGAGAAGATTACCTAGGGAGCGATTTACCACTTCCGGTTTGTCCATCCGTTTGAGGGTGATAAGCGGTGCTAAAACTTAAATTGGTCTTGACCAACTTCCATAAGGTACGCCAAAAGTGTCCCACAAAGCGGCTATCTCTATCCGAGACGATGGAAGAAGGAATACCATGTAAACGTAAATCTCTTTAAAAAGAGTTGAGCTACCATGACCGCATCCGTTGTCTTTTTACAAGCAATGAAATGAGACATTTTGGAAAACGATCTACCACTACAAATATTGAATCCATACCTCTTTGAGTGCGGTAATCCCAAGATGAAATCCATGCTCAAATCTTCCCATGGACGAGAAGGAATAGGAAGTGGCATGTATAATCCGCATTAGTGGCCGTTCCTTTAGATACTTGACATATATGACATCTCTTCACATATCGATGAATCTCCTTCCACATTCCCGGCCAAAAGTATGAGCTTGAAACCAAGTTCCAAGTACGAGTAGTACCCATATGTCCCTCATCATGAAGCTCCTTAATAATTTTCAACCTTAAGCTTGATTCCGGAATGCAAAGACAATTTTTTTACGGTAAAGGTACCCATGAAAATAACATAATCACCATTACGTAGTAACCTTTCATCAACCATAAGAGGACCAAAATAAGTATCAACTTTTAAAAGCTCTCGGATGTCATCGAATCCCAAAATACGAGCCGCATTTGTGTAAGAAGGGAAGTACGTCGACTCAAGGCATCCGCTACCTTGTTTTGTACACCCGACTTGTGCTTGATGGAAAAAAGTGAATTGTTGCAAATAAGCCCATTTACCATGCCTAGTAGAAAGCTTGTCTTGAGAATTGATATGCTTCAATGCCATGTGGTCCGAAAATAAGATGAACTCCTTGTGAATAAGATAGTGTCGCCAATGTTTGAGTGCTTGGACAATAGCATAAAACTCAACATCGTAAGTGCTATATGCAAGTCGTGCCCCATTTAACTTTTCACTATAGAATGCCACGGTTTCCCTTCTTGACTAAGAACCGCCTAAATGCATAGTTTAGAAGCATCACAATGAAGTTCAAATGGTTTATCAAAATTTGGTAATATTAAGATTGGAGATGTACTTAACTTTATTTTCATCAATTCAAAGGCTTCGTCCGCTTCTTGAGTCCATGAATACTTTCCACCCTTCATGCATTCGGTTATTGGAGCCATGATTCCGCTAAAGTTTGCAATGAATCGACGATAAAAAAGAAGCTAACCCATGAAAACTTGAATATCAAACAAAGTTTTGGCTTGGGCCAATTCCTTATGCATTCCACTTTATCTTCATCTACCGAAATCCCATCCTTACTAACCACATAACCAAGAAACAAAATTTTATCGGTCATGAATGCACACTTCTTCAAGGTAGCATAAAATTGTTGTGTCGCAAAATCATGAGGACCTCACGGAGGTGACGTATATGAGATTCCATATTGGGACTATAAACAAGTATGTCATCAAAGTAAACAACCACACACTTCCCAATCAACGGTAGAAGTGCTTGATTCATTACTCGCATAAATGTGCTCGGAGCATTTGAGAGCCCAAATGGCATAACCATCCATTCATACAAACCGTCTCTAGTCTTGAAAGCGGTCTTCCATTCATCTCCCACTTTGATACGAATTTGATAATATCCATTTTTAAAATCAAGTTTGCTAAAAACACATGCTCCACTTAATTGATCAAGTAAGTCATCCAAACGAGGAATTGGAAATCGGTACTTCAATGTGATTCTATTGATTGCCCTACTATCCACACACATACGCCATGAACCATCTTTCTTTGGTACTAGTAAGGCCGGTACCGCACAAGGGCTAAGACTTGGTCTTATAAAACCTTTGGCTAGAAGCTCTTCAACTTGGCGACGTAATTCTTCATGTTCTTTGGGACTCATCCGGTAGTGGGCTTTGTTGGGAAGACTTGAACCGGGTAGTAAATCAATTTGGTGTTGCACATCTCTTAACGGTGGTAATGCATCCGGTAAGTCGGTAGGAAAAACATCTTGAAATTCTTCGATAATTGGCTTTACTAGAGGTGGCACGAAATCATATGATGGAGATTCTTTAACATGAAGTATATAGAAAACCTCGAATCATCCAACTCTTCTATGAACTTGTGATAAGTAAGTAGATTTTTACCATCACCATTTTGTGGCTTAGGCATAAGTTCACGATTAGGTACAAGAGTCAACTTCTTATTGCTCCACATGAGCGAATAGTTGTTTGTTCTCCCATCATGATTCACAAACCGATCATATTGCCAAGGCCGCCCAAGAAGTAAATGACATGCATCCATCAAAACAACATCACACCAAACTTTGTCTACATATTTGTTACTAATAGAAAAATTAATGAGACAACGTTTAGTGACTTTTACCTCGCTTCCTTGGTTAAGCCATGATAAAGAATATGGAGAAGGGTGTTCTTTGTCTCTAACTTCAACTTGCACGAACCACTTCTTCGAAACGATATTTTCACAACTCCCCGAATCAATCACAAGCTTGCAAACTTTCCCACCAATTGTGCAAGTGGTTTGAAAAATATTGTGGCGTAGCCATCGATCACCTTAAATCGAGTTTTGGAGTAAAATAGTTACGCAATACAACCAAACATGGTCCTTGGTCACGGTGATAAACTCCTCTTCCACTTCTTCGTCGGGTTCTTTATCAAATATTGGTGGCTCCATAAGATCCAAATATGCATCACCTTCATCATCACCTTTAACAAGTAAGTTCTTCCCGGGGCGATCACTCTTCCTACAATCATATGCTTTATGTCCTTCGTCTCCACACTTGTTACATTTACCATGAAAGACTTGTTGAGAAGTATTGGATTTTGATGGAACGTTAGTAGTTGGAGCTCGAGGAGTTGGAATTGGAGAAGTAGTATTTTTAACACCTCCTTGAGTGTGAGTACTCCAATTGGTATGTGAAACTCTCCTTGCGTATTGCTTCTCCAAAGATAATGCCCTTTGATATGCTTCCGACACGAATATATATCAAATAAGTTTAAAGTGTCTTGATATTGCATTCTCAAACCTCCTATATACCTTGCTACAAGTTGTTCTTCCGTTTCGTTAATATCGTTCCTTGCAACCAATTGATAGAACTCTTTGGTGTAGTCATTAATTGACTTGGACCCTTGCCTAAGATTTTGAAGTTGTTGATAGATAAGTCTTGTATAATTATGGGGTAGAAATGCAAGCCTCATATGTTTCTTAAGCTTCTCCCAAGATTCAATTTTAGCTTGACCTCTTCTCAACCTCATTTGTTTAAGTTGTTGCCACCAAGCGCCGGCTCTTCCTCGAAGTCTTGTTGCAACCAACCCAACTTTCTTATTTTCGGGCACTTCCTTGAAATCCAAGATTTCTTCAACCGTTGCTAACCAATCAACAAATTCTTCCCGGAGCTAAACCCCATGGAATTCCGGAATATCAACTTTGAGTCCACCTTCCCATCGGTTTGAGGTAGTAACATTGTGGTATCTCGGTCTTTCTTCAAACATTTGGCGTCTCCCTTGTTGATGGACATGACTATCAAAAGAAGTGGTCTCCTCATCCGTTACTTCTTCTTCATAATGATGATGTTGAGTTCTATATTGATCTTGATGGATATTGAAGTTACCAAATCTTAAAAAAAATTCTTCAAATTTTGTATCCATTCTTTGTTGCATTTCATCAAACACTTCATGCTTAAAGACCTCTAATTCTTCTTTCATAGAAATTTCACCTTGATTAACTCTTTTCCTTGGAGCCATAATGAAATCACAAGGAGAATGAACCCAATTTGACAATAGCACATACAAAGATTCAAACCCCCAAGCTAATAATTAAAATCTTCTCCACAATTTCCCCAAAAAAAGAAACCAAAGCTCTTGATACCAACTAATGTAAAGTGAAACTTCTACTTGCAACAATAATGTAAAATTGAATCAAAACACCATGAAATAGAATTACTAACCTTTCAATTTGAGTTTCTTCTACCCTTAGAATAAGGAAGAAACAAATATCAAAGTTCTTCTCTATAATACTTACAACTTCTACCCAAAATTAATTGGAAGCTACAAGTTTATTGAGGCATCTCCTCACATCAACTCAACTCAAAGAGAAAGATTGAAGGAAAAGGAAAACAAGGGTTCTAACCAAGTCTCTCTTAAAACAAAACATGAGGGGAGTAGAGCTAGGGTTTCAAAACATATAGTAAAAGTGAAGGATAAACAAGAAATAAAGCCAAAGAAAGGGGGCAAAAGAGAGAAAGATGTTAGCAAGGGTATAAGTGGAACATCACTATGCATCAACCATCATCCCCCCTCGTCCGTAATCTAGGATACCATACGCCATCTTTATTGACAACATACTCGTACAGGAGGTCGTATAGCGGATATACATATCCGCCATACCATACGCCATCTTTATTGACAACATACTCGTACAGGAGGTCGTATAGCGGATATACATATCCGCCATACACGCTGTATTGACTATCATCGTAACCGAAGGCATTTAATGTAAGACCATATTTCTTTTTATCAACTGGATCAATCCAATCCATATAACACCAGTACTTATCTACGCAGCTTTTCGTACGGGGACAGAAATGGATATTGTCGTGGGGTTCAAACTCTAGTCTTTCACCAGGCTGCAACATTACCCCTGGTATATCATGGCCATATTGATTCTGACACTTAACCCACAACTGAGATTTTTTCTTTAGGAAAGCGTTTATTATTACTACGGTTGTTCTGTCGTAGATTTTCTTATTGAAAGGATCACTATACCAATCAACAGAGGTGTCCTTCTAACCAGGGTCCATACCCCATTTGATGTGCATTCACTTCTTGTACAATGGAGAACAACGTACTCAGCAGTAATACTGAATATCCTAACCTTGACATCATTCTTCTTCTTCTTGTTATTATTCGAGTATTATTTTTATTTTGCACCAGTTAGATAAAATTTGTAGAACCAAAGGGATTTGTATTGTGAACCGATATATGAAATATTGGTGTTGTATCGTGTGTTTAAATAGATAGTCTTGGTTATTTATTACTTGGATGTCAGTTTCAAAATTAATTATCTATACTAAATACCACTTTAAATACTCCCATTAATTCTAAACAAAACGTATGAATTGATTGTATCAACTACTGAAGAGTTCAGTTTGTCAAGATTTTTTACAACTCTGAAGAGTTCGGTTTGTCAAGATTTTTTTGTCAACAGTTCGGTTACATTATTTATTTTTTGTAAAGTTCGGTTACTTTCTAAGGTTAGATTTTTATGCGAACAAACCGAACTCAATAGCACAGTTCGGTTACATAAAAACTCATATTAGCAGGCAACATAGCGGAGTTCGGTTACATGTACAAAAACAAATTGTTGTAAAAAAATTTTAGTTCGGTTAGCAATTTTTTTTTTTCTTCTTTGCGATCTAACCGAATAGGTAGTTCGGTTACCTAGTTTTGATACCTAGAGAACCGAACTGTTCTTCGTGTTCTTCCTTTCAGGAAGTTCGGTTAACAAAATTGGGTTTTTTTGAAACTCGACCTAACCGAACTATGTACTGTAACTTCCAATTGAACCCTATTTGGATGATTTGTATTCAATTAAACGAATCAAAATCAAAATTAAAAGTAATGGGTTTGTTGCAAAATACCTGCGAATCGGTCCCATGGCGAATCGGCTTTGCAAGCGTCTATTATACCTGGGATTATGGCTTCACTGGGTTGTTCCACTTCTTTTTGAATCTGAAAATCACTCGGCTGATTTGCTAGATGTCCCAATCGAGGACCTTCTCCTTGAAGTCTTTTGGTTTGCTTTCGAAGAACCATTGTTATAGTCGATTGATTAATCGACGATTAATCGATGAAGACGATGTTGTATTTGGGGAAGAAGAGAAGACAAGAGGGGAAGAAGAGAAGACACGGTATCAAACTGTTTTTTGTTTTTTGTTTTAGTTTTAGGTTTTGTTTTAGATTATTAGGTTAGGGTTAATTTTAATTAGGGTAAGGGGCAAATTGGTAATCTCATGTTTTTTAGGACATCCCTTAACATTGTAGGGTGGGGGGCCTTATAAAACAATGGTCCCCCAATAAAAGGCTGGTCCCCAAAAAACGGTTCCAAAACAAGAAAAGCGTTTCTCATTACGGTGTTTCTACTGTGAGCTCTTGATCTTAATTGAGAAATATGTAACAAAAAATAGTAATAGAAGAAGGAAACAAATTAAGACAGACAGTGAGAGTGCCAATCAAGGCAAATGATATATTATGCTCAGCCATCATTTTTATCAACTCCTCGCTGATTGTTTTTTCTCCACTCTCATGGCTTTTCAGGATTTAGTGATGCCCATAATCCTACCCGAGCATCTCTAGCATCCTTTTCCTACTAATCAAAGCGCATATCAAATAATGTATGACTGGGTTTGAGGGGGGGAAAAAGACGCTTGCAAGTTCAAAGAAACTTGTAATTCACCATTATGAGTTCAGGTCGACTGTCATGAGCTTTATAATGCCATCCCAGCCCTTTCTTGAGCATATTATTTCCTGCAGTGAGAGCAAGTCTTATGGTGGAATCCAAGCTATTCCAAGTGTGGAAAATCCATGGAATGTCAAGTCTAATGGCTTCCAAGTTGGGGTCTTCCACAGAAAATCCAAGCAACATTCCATGGTTTCGTGGAAGGGTTTGTGGAATCCATCAAAAACGCCAATAACAATAGCGCTGAACGCCAATAAGAATGGCGCGGTAGAGGACAAGAAACGCTAATAAGAATAGCGTAAAACGCTATTAAGATTGGAGCTTAGCTCCATTAAGATTGGCGTTTTTTTTTATCCGTAGATTTAAACTGAGTTGTTGAGAATCTAACGGCTAAGAAAAAACGCTAATAAGATTGGAGCTTAGCTCCATTAAGATTGGAGCTTAGCTCCATTAAGATTGGCGTTTTTTTTTTATCCGTAGATTTAAACTGAGTTGTTGAGAATCTAACGGCTAAGAAAAAAACGCTAATAAGATTGGAGCTTAGCTCCATTAAGATTGGCGTTTTTTTAGCGCTATTAAGAATGGATCTTAGCTCCATTAAGATTAGCGTTTCTACTATTCCACCATTAGACTTGCGCTTCCATCCACAGTTCCAAGTGCTGAGGTGGCGTGGAAGATGGAAGATGGATGGATTCCACCATAAGACTTGCTCCGAGGAAACACATGAAGCAAAGGCTGAAATTGAAAGGGCGAGATATTATAATGCATCTATTCCAGGGAATGCTAGCAGTAAGGAAGTTGTATGGTACCTGAGCAAATTTTCCATTGCAGTATACGTCTCCAACAAGTCGTCCATATTGATCCTCCCCGTAAACATGAACAACCAAACACTTACCCTGAACCAGATTAGTAAGTTCTACCTTTGATTCTAATCCATATGGCATTTGGTTCTCTGGTGCATCAATGCCCCTGTTTATTCCGTAATGTCCAAAACATGATTACAAAGTACAAACAAATTTGAATTCAAGTAACCAAACCAAATAAGAGCGTGAGACTGTATTATACCTCAATCGAATCCTATACTTTTTGGCAAGAACATCCTCATTGTTTGAACCATTCAGGACTCTATATGTGCAAGAAGAAAATTAAGTTTCAGCAATTTTTATTGCTAAATAAAGAGACACGATTTAAGACGAGCATTGACCTGTAACCAGCAGCAGCAATCTTGCGCTGAAGTCCATCTGCCGTCAAATAATCCCTGGATGCACGGGCTTTTGATCGTTTAGATACTGCCAACATTACTTCCCTGGGTACATTGGGTGCTTCTCTAGGGTTCGCAACGTCAACATAAACAGTTAGGCCATCCCCATCAGCGACAGCTCTTGCATCCACCTGATAGTAGATCCCACTTGTTAAACCAAGACATACAATATTTTCAAAAGAAAACACACTAGTGCCTTGGTCAGTTTAAAGAACATTATCCCACCGGTAACGTTCGCAATTCGAATATCACGCCTTTTGGCCAAGGGGGAGGAAAGACTCCAATCAGATCATGTGGAATAGGAAGACCATAGAACTTAAGCAGACCCTGCAACAAAACCAAAACCCCCTTACTGTTCCGCGAAACTCAACAATTACAGGCATAACAATAAAGAAGTTGAATTTGTGTATGGCTTATATTAATGCACCTGCTCTACATTGTCCTGCTTCAATGTCTGAATGCTTGTTCAGGTGTTTTGGGTGGTGGGTTTGCATCTTTCCATGCCATCAATAGCTTGCTTGTTGAACCTTGAACATTTTATACACAAAAAACAAGTTCTCAAAACAAAAATTTGGGTTTTGAAGATGATAAAAGTAGCACCAGTTACTTACCATTTAACTTGAGCTTTCTTTGATGATGCAACATGCTGATCGAGTCCCTCTGGGACCTTCAAATCGAAGGAATTTGATTAATGTTGGTGAAGGTATGCACAGTATGTAAACTTCTACCAACTCAAAATACAATTAAATAGACAAATCCATTCATCCAAACTTAAATGTTGGAAAATTGAAAACTAGCAAAAGGGTGTTGAGTAATGTTACCTGAGAAGTGATCATGAGCTAGAGCTGAAACACAACCTGCTACTGAATCAGACTCTTGATTTGTTTGGTTTCCAAACAGAGATTTTAAGCTTAAAGCATTTCCCATTGATTGTTCCTCTGTTTGTATTGTAAATTTAAAGTCTGCAATAATAGATTTGAAGAAAGAGCAGCTATTTTGAATGAAAATGAAAGAAAGAAATGAAGAGGAGACAGGGGTAATGGATAAGTTGAAGGGACAGGAAAATATTATTATTGGACGACGACCAAAGGGAGGAGTCCCTATGTGATGAAAAACAACCAATGCTGTCCGTCACAATGTTTGTGCAAAAAATTCAAAATCAGTTACAATTTCCTCAAATCAAGATTCAAATCGACATGATTAAACAAATTGATCATGTAATTCCTTCGTATATAATCAAACCAACAAATTTCAATTTCAAATTTGTTCCAAAAAATCATTAGATCGGTTGGATGATTCGGACTCTAAACGAATTTTGTTTTCTGAAGAAGAAAAAAAAACAGAACACTACCAGTAATTCGGATCTAACCCGGTTAGGAAGACGACGGGTAATCAGGTACGGGCTTTGGACCAGGGTAAGAAGAAATTCGACCCGTGTTTGCAAAATAGACTGATCTTGCCGTTCCTTTGAAACCTTCATCTCTTCAATAAAGGATCGATTTCTTCAAATTCAAAAAACGAAAAGAATTTCCAATCCTCTGCCAAATCAATTGAGTTGATAGAAAATTTACAACTTAATTTTCTCAATCCCATCGGCACATATCTTCCAAACCCAAATTAAAGGAAGAAAAAAAGAAACCCAAATTACAAAATACCTCCAGCACCAGCAAATCCATTAACCAGAGCATCATCGATTCAGATATTTGAAGAAGATAAAGAAGAAAATTTGCTGTGTGTATAATTGGGTTTTCTTAGCATCAAACATTATGATTGAAGAAGCCAAAATCTATGTGTATTTTGCAATCAAAAGAAAAACTCTGTGTGTAACGAGGTTGAAGAAGTTGAAGATGTAAAGAGGAAGAGAGGACCAATGGTATTTCTTTTTTTTGATAGAAATAAGGTTGTTGCGTTAAATGGGAATGTTATCTTGATCTTTTGCCAGAAGATCACAAATGGCTTTAGAAAAATTGACATCTGCTTCTATTTCCGTAGTTGTTTCTCTGACAGTTCTAGAGATAAAATCAGCTACTTGATTATTATCACGTCTAGTAAATGAAAAAATACAAGAAGAAAAGCTTAAGGCTAATTGTTTAATTTCCTTAACTAAGTTTTTGTTCTCCCGTTGAATAAGTAGAGAAACTCCATTTATTGATTGAATAACTAGTTCTGCGTCAGCCTCCACATGTATTCTGGTGCATTGCATTCTCTTTGCCCAACTCAGCGCCTCTCTTATTGCCATGCACTTAAAACTCCATCCGCGTATTTGCTCCGGATGCCTTTGCACTGCCCTGTATGGTCACGTAAAACAACACCAGTTCCAAGTTGGTTAGTATTATGGTCAAATGAGGCATCAACATTGAATTTAAAGGATCCTTGAGTTGGAGGCAACCATCTAGGGATGCAATTATCCTGTGATGCAAGGGATGTACCGAGTTATGCAAATGAGAATAGAGATGAAAATTAATTTTATGAGCCAAAGTGAAATGGTTAAGAGAAACTCCCTGGAAAATTTTATCACATCGATCCTTCCATATAACCCATATTCCTATCATGAGAGTGTATAAATATTTTTCTTCAATGGCATAATTCCTGGAAGAAAACCAACTTAGAACCCAATTTGATACGCTATCAAAATTCCTTTTAACTGCCTCGATATCAATGTTTACTTCTCTCCAGACTGATCTAGCATGTGAACAATCAAGTAATAAGTGTTCCATTGTTTCTTCCCTCTGACCACAGACACCACAACTTGTATCTATATCTGTATCGTAACAAGCCAGCTTACATCTTGTAGAGTTCAGATCCCTTATGCATTTCCATGAGAAGAGTTTTATCCTGTGAGCAGTGTTACAACCCCATAAATTCCTCCAAACTGAAGCACTTACATCATTCCCATTGATCTGAACTTGACTCTGGCACCTTGAAAGCATATTGTATGTGCTCTTGACTGAAAATACCCCATTTTTGATTCGTAAGTTGTAAAGGTAAAAGAAGTTGAACAAAGAACACTGCAAGGGGGTCACTTATTTGTTCAAGGGCTAATAATTTGAAATGTCATGACAAAATTGTCCTTGATAAGTTTTACAAGTGCAGCCACTTTTACATGCGTGACTTTATCCAAACATTTTCCATGCTAATTAAAATTTCTAATAATACACTTCGGGGATTATCAAACTCGAGTGGCCTTGACTACAATAATAAAATAAGTTCACGGATCATCTTTATTTTTTAACAAACAGTCATATTTGTTAGCATAAATTACTGTATCATCCTTCTTTGGTAATTTTGTTTACGCATGTCACACAAGTACACAAGACATGGAGTGGACAAAAAACAGTCTTATCCAATTTAATGTACCGACTTTGCCGGACAAAAATGTTACTCCCTTTGTCCGTTTTTATCTGTCTTAATTTCTACTTTGGTATGTCCATTTTTATATGTCCACTCTGTTTATAGACATACTTTTCCCTTAAACTATCAAATATACCCTTTATTTTTATAATCATAAAATCATTTTTAATATCCAAATCTTAAATAACATCACCATATTTATGGAAAAAAACTTACTCAATATCCTTGTATTAATTGTCATTCCTTTTTTTAAATAAAAACATTTATGAATAGTTATAAAATTCATAATAAATTTCTACTTATTTTAACACTAATAATTTAGTTTTGGTAATAATATAACATTAAATAGGCTAGTCAAGGGCTAGTCATGACAATTTATAGGATTTCCTTAATATCTTGATTTAGTCAGAGCAGACTCTTAATTTAGGACGGAGGCAGTACAGTATAAACAAGGGAAAAAGAACACAATATCACTTGCATGGTAAAAATGTTAACAGTTTCGTCGGCCCTCACTGCTGTAGCAGTAATCTAGTAGTAAAGAGACGACAAGTGTGGAGTATGAAGAAAAGTGAGAGAGAGAAGAATTGACCCTTTAGTTTGTTTTTTTTTTTTGGTACTTCCCAAGAATATGACTTTTTACTGTTATTAAACGGATACTAATGAGAACCTTAAATGATCCCCCACCCCCAATCACCGAGTAATCGGCCGTTAAACAATTCCGGTTACAGTTTTACCTTTGAGAAAAATCTATTGATTTCATTAGAAAAGCAGCAATAAGCAGCATTTTTTTTTTCTTTTTTTTTTTTGAAGCAGCAATAAGCAGCATGTTTGTGTTTGGGAGTCTGGGACCATTATCTATATGCCTCCACTACGAGGCCAATTGAAATATACCCTTACCAACTTAAATTATATCCCTAAACTTGATACATTATTAAAATATCTTTTTTTATGTAGTGTATATATATACAATACCACTACCACTATCACTATAAAAAAAAATAAAAAAAATAACCACCTTTATTACCCACCATCACTGACCATCCGCCGCAACTGTCGACCACCACCAATCGCCGCTGCCGCCAACCACCACTGTGCACCACCGTCACCAACCACCGCCGTACACCACCATTGCCGACAACCACCACCGAAAACCACCAACAACCACCACAGATGTCCACCACTGTGCACCACCGCCACCAACCACCGCCGTACACCACCATTGCCGACAACCACCACCGAAAACCACCAACCACCACCACAGATGTCCACCACCTCCACCAACCATCACCACCGAAAACCACCACCACCGCCGATGCCACCAACAACCACCACCACTGTCCACTGCCGCCACCAACAACCACCACCACTGTCCACCGCCGCCACCAACCATCACCACTGTCGAACACCACCACTGTCGACCACCGCCACCACTTTCCTCATGTACACCACTACTAGCAACCGCCACCATGTGGAGTCAACTTGCTGAAATTGTCTTCATATCCGAGGCAACTAGCTCGAGTTGCTTCGTAAATGGAGGCAACTAGCACAAGTTGTCTCCAATAGAATGGAGACAGCTAACTCAAGTAGACTCCAAATCTGAGGCAACTAGTTCAAGTGGTCTTCAAAAGTGAAAGCAATTAAACCAAGTTGTATCCAAATATGGAGGCAACTAGCCCAAAGTTGTCTTCAAAAGTGAAAGAAACTAGCACAAGTTGTCTCCAAAGAAAATTATACACAAATAAGGAAACTTAACGTGAATCGAACACACATTTTCTAACATATAGTCAGTTGTGCTACCATTGCACCATAAATTCGTCAATACAAAAAAACATATCAAGATCACAACCAATAGACATAAAATTGTAAAACTTATCAACCAGAGTTAAAATAATACCAATTTCTAAGCGAGACTTATCAACCAGAGTTAAAATAAAACTTATCAATTTTAAAAAGCACCAAAATGAAAATTAGGTATCATTAAAAAGCTGTCAAGAAGTTACTAATAAGAGATGTAAAAATGCTGAAATATTTAGTTTTTCAAAGAAAAAAGAAAGCTCTCGGGAAGTCAGGGATCTTCTCTCAATCATTTGAAGTAGTACCAAAATTTCAAAAGTACCAAAAGGCGATAGTATGAAAAATGAAAACTTCCATTGATAGACAAATAAAAGGCGAAGGCAAGCATACCTACAGTACCAAAATTGCACCATCAACATGTATCTAGCAATCGGTTGGACCCAAATGCCTCGTCTCGCTCAAACACAGTTCCGTCGAATGCAATTGAGCCAGCACATACATCTTAACTTCTCGCAACTTCATTTGTCAATTACTTCATCGGTTCAACACCACTGGCCGCTTTACATTTTCTGCGCAGCACCTTCGTCCACTGTCCATCTACATCCAGTCAAGACAATATCCCACATTCAATCAATATCTTACAGCAACGAGCCACCAGCTTCTCATAATACAGACCCAAGCAGTTCGGTATTACAGAAATCTTGCGAGCTCTAGCCACTTTGTAGGAACCAAAATCTAACTAGACTCGAGCCAGTCCATCTCCACCACTAATTCAAATAACATACAACCTTCTCCATCTTTGCTGCTTACCTCTCTCCACGAATACAATCATCTCAACCACGTTAGAAAACTCCGGCCACAACACCTTGAACTTCTAAGCACCAGTCACAAAAAACTCTCTCCATTTTTTATACACCAAATAAATTACTAATACAAAATCATTCTTTCAGAATTAAAATGCAAAGATCTCGCCATCGCCACGAGTTACTCCAACCAACACAGACCCTGCCAACAGATTATGAAACTTGATTCCACCGGGCGGAGGCAGCCCATTGCAAGGGGGTGCACTTGCACCCCCTATCCAGCTGCCTCAAAAGCCCATTTCAAGGCCAACTAGAAATTTTTTTTTGAACATTTAAGCCTAATTTTGTATTTTTGAACCCCCTAAAAAAATGTTTGCACTCTATAGCAAAATTTTGCACCCCCATACAACATTTCTTGGCTCCGCCCCTGATTCCACCTCTCATGTCTAAACAGCCACCACAACCAAGTTTGGTTCACTGAACTTCTAGATTTAGGCACTCATTGGATGCAATTTCTATTACCCAAGTCATGTCCATCACTGACTGACTTCGAAATTCAGACAACAAAAACCACCATCACCACCTCCACAACCACTACCAACACCAATGATGCAACCACTACCAACATTTCTAGTTTTCTACTACAACATCATCCATCACTACCACACCAACAACAACCACCACCACCACCACACTAACAACCACCAACACAACTGATGCAACATCCACCACTGCAGCGGCTACCTCAACCTCCACTGCAACATCCACTACCACCACCACTGCTTAAAACATAACAACCACCACCACTGCGACAACAAACACGTACCACAAGCACCACTGATTAACATCATTGACATAATCAAATACATCATTATATGTTGCCAGTAGAATTAAAATTCAGAAATGCAAAAAATCAAGATGATTACACAGTAAATATGGAAAGATTACTTTATCCCAATAGCACTGATGCCTAACCATGTATAACAAACATATTATAAGAAAATCTTAAATTTTCTTACCAGAATATTGAGAAATCGAAAATGATATCTCTCAACAGATTGGAGCTTGAGTTCGGTGATGATGACGATGGTAACAAGAAGATATTGTTGTTTTGGTAGTGGTGGTGGTGGGATTTGGTAAAATTGTTTTTTCGTGGTGGTGGAGATGGTGGCGATGGAGATCGTGTTGGTGGAGTTCGTTTTGATCTTTTTTTTTTCTTTTCTGATGATAGAAGATGGAGAGGACGACGGCGGCGACGGAGGTGAGATCGGTGGGTGCTGGATCTGGTGATGGTATTTACGGTGGTGCAGTGTCGCTGGTTGAATTAGTGGAGGTTGTAGTGAAAATTTTTACCCTAAAATCATCTTTTCGTGAAGAAGAAGAGGAGAGAGCTAAAAGAGTACATAGAGGAGGACACTTATGGGTAGGGGTGGGACTTGGGTTGATTGGTCGGGTTGGAAGGCTTGGCTGAGGCAGACCCGAGGTAGAAATTCTTTGCCCAGATTGCCCATGGAACTCGTGGAAGTGCTGCCCAAGTCCCGCCCAAGTTATATTCCTCGGGTTCCTCGGGTTGACCCATGCTAATACTTTACAACATAAAAATTGTGGACATAGAAATGGGGTTAGTTAGTAGACTCATATATATACACACATATAAACCCTAATGACCTTAATATAAGTCTTAAATTTATTTTTTATTAATGTGATAATAATAAATTTTAGTAATTATAAGATTTGATTATTGTATTTAGCTTAAATTTCCAAATAACTTATGATTATTGACAATAATATAATTTTTTTTTTCATATTGAATTAATAATGAGATAGATATGATTTATATTTTGATTATTAGGTTTGAAGATAATGGCTAAAATTACTTTTAATAGGTATTACTACCAATTATAAAAATATTTATATAATTATATTATAGTTCCTCGGGTTGGGTGGGTTGCTCGGGTTAGAAATATTTTGTGCCCATGCTTGCCCAAATTTAACTCGGGTTTATTAAAATTGTACCCGAGCTTGCCCAAACTTTTAAAATACATTGCCCATGTCCGCCCAACGTTCGGGTTGGGCATGGGTTGGGTGGGTTGACCCAACCCAAGTCCCATCCCTACTTATGGGAACACGAACAACATTGATTTCCTTAAAAATATTGAGGGGTATATAAGGAAAGTCCCATGAATAGTAGGGGCGTTTATAACATTCCCACTTTGTGTTTTTCTAACCCAAATCCAAAGCCTTTTTCCCGTAGCAAGTACCGGGTCGGCTAGAGATATCTTATAAAACTATAATAAAGTTTTTAAGCCTTGTGTTTTTCTAACCCGTCGTCCGAAAATGAACGGGCACGAGTTAGATGTAAGATCGTTTAGTTTTTAATTTGAATCTTACACTTGGCCTGACTCAATCTAATACCTGATTCGGATCCTTTGAGTCATGGAACAAAACACCACAGACTCATAAGACTAATCTACTAACTCCCATATTTTTAAATCAGTTGAGTTAGATTTGACACCCCAACCAAATCCTGATGAGTGGTGATTTCAGTTAAATTCAGAAGAGGAAAAAAAACAGACATGATGTAAGTGGGGCATCATAAATGCCACTTAGCAGTTGGCAGTGTTTAATTTTGTATCAAGCGGAAGCACTTATTTATTGTCTGAAGAATACTTTTACAGAGTGTTCTTGTTACTTTGTATTCTCTTATTTTCGATTTTAAACTTTTTTTTTTTGAACTAGGCATAGGCCTGTCCTGCTCCCTGGTAGCGTAGCCACCGGCTTACTCCGCCTGAACAAACTCGGTCCCCTTCACCATAGTAAAGTTAATATAATTACACGAGATCTCCAATGTTTGAGCGGAGACTTGAACTGCTGACCTCCTACTTGAGAGTCAGACTCCTGGCCAACTCGGCTAACCCCAGATGGTTCGATCTTAAACTCGAATTTTCATTGATGAAAAGTTTCCTTGTTTATAAAAAAAGAGAAAAAAAAATGTTATAAAAAAACATTCCAAAACTAGTCATAAATACTTAAGGTGACCAAACTTGTGGTACAAAAACCCCACTCAAATGTTGGGATTCATTAAAAGTCCATCTTAAAATAAATAGATACAAAAACCCCAAATTCTAAAAAAATGATACAAAAACCCCAAATTTCAAAATTGGTTTCATCAAATTTTATTATGAAATCAAAAATTGGTTTCATCAAATTCTATGAAGTTTAATCAAATTTTATGATGAAACCAAATTTTCGTTTCATCAAAATTTTGTTTTTTATGGTTTTTGTGTGACTTTAGTTTTGGCGGGTTTTTTGTGGATGGATAGTGACACCTTTGGAGTTATAACTCGCGGACCGAATACATTCAGGGTATATGTTTTCAATAGGCACAATGTGGAGAAGTTGTTCTCGAAGGAGCTGGGGATTAGGAAACCGATTATATTTAGTTAGATGTATACAATTATTTTGATTTTCCTTAATTGTTTAGGATACGTTTATTATTCGTTCACTATAAACACACAGCTTGTTCTTTCTTGTTTTTTTCTGAAGCAGACACAGCTTGTTCTTGGGTTTTATCATTCATAGAATCAATATTAAATTTAAGGTGGTTGATCTCCGACCAATATTACTTATTATATTCTCTAGTTTCCTGGTCGGATCCTCCTATCAGTATGATCGACTTTGCAGTCTTGTTGCTTGGAGTTATCACTTGGTCGGCAATGGTGTACATGATGTATACGTGTCTCAAAGCTATCACGATTTGTCAGGTGTTCAGCGAAATCGACGACCTCCATCAAGATGCCTCTAATCTGGTGGATACTCTGCAGTTATTGGAACGCAAGGAAGACTTCAAACTAGCTACGCTTGATAAGATTGGAAAGGCCACGCTCCTGCACAACTTGGAGGCCGGTGGTGGTTTGTCATCTGCTGCGTCACATGAAACGTCGTCTCCTAAAATAAAGCATATGGCAAAAGACTATAAAGCTTGGGACAGTCACGGTGAGGGAATTACTCTGGAGGTACGAAAGGCTGTCAAGGAGGTGTATAACCGTGTGTCGAAGCTAAGACTCGACGGAAAGGGAAAAGGTGATGAACTAGCAGCTACGTTGCCACAAATATATAATGTAAACAAGAAGATCACACCCATGTTTGTCAGCAAAGTAGATGATATGAATAAAGCGGTTTCTTCCATGCAAGAAGCTCAATTATCCTTGGAGAGGAAGCAGGACGCCGTGACCAATAGGATCGAGGGATTCTTCCGTTCCGTAAGAAGTGCGTTGAGAAATAAGATTGTTGACGAAAATCTACTGACAGAAGAAGTATCCATGGTTTGAAGGACGTCCCTCAAAGTAAAATATTGGATTAGTGTTTTATGAAAGCTTAATTACTTCTTTTTTCTTCTTCTTCTTTATTTCCTTTCTAATACTTAGGGTTTGTCTCAAGTACCTCTAATGTTTTATTTTATGTTTGTAAATCATTAATCCATGGTTTGAAGGACCATTTCTGTCTCAGTTTTGTGTAGATTAGGCTGAAACCGCTGTAGTACGGTGGTGAATTCTTTGACGATAGCAAAGAGAAAAAATTTATAGGTAAAATAAATTAGTTCACTCTACCGGCCGGGCAAACGTAGTGCTGGCTTTGGAAATCTTGTTTTTAGTGAAACATAATTTTTACAATTAATTTGCGGCAAACCGAGAGAAAACAAATCGATTCTATTGGTCAACAGCAGGGACTTTTGATCGTTCGTCCACATAGAAAGTTTGCCCTTCCCCATCGGCCATAGCTCTTGCATCCACCTGATAGTATAGTAAAACCTAGGTCTGTCAATGGATACCGATTATCCGAAATCCGATACCGATTATCCGTAATCCGTTACTGCTACCATCCGACATAGCGGTAAGAGAATATCCGTATCCAATAAGCTAACGGATAGTTTCCTCTTAACGTAACGGTAGTGGAATTGTGTATTTCCGTTAACTTTACATCCGATATCCGGTAACGTGTGTACTGCACGTGTAAATTCTTATACCTAGGTGTGTATTCTTCGAATGAATCTCATTCAGTTCATTGTTCACTTCACTTCAGAGAGAAAAAGAGAGAAAACCTAACCTCAACTCCTCGTCTCTGCCTTAAAAATTATCTTCTTCTCTATAGAAATCATGTGTGATTACTGATTAGAAACTAGGGTTTTCTTCTTCAATTTCTTTTCAGTTTAATTTCAATCTTAAAAACTCAATTTTCAATTTAGGTTTTCTGAAATTAGGGTTTTCAGAACAGATTGAGATTCGTGAAATTAATCATGTCCCAAAGCGAAAGAGGAGCATCCAATCATGTTGGTTCATCAAGCGATCCTTCACTTTCAGTTGCATCACAATTACATTCTGCATCAAACTACGTTCAGAGAAGAAGAAGCAGACGAAGAAATAGAAGCAGACGAAGAAATAGAAGCAGACGAAGAAATAGAAGCAGACGAAGCAACTACTTTCAGTTGCATCACAATTACAAGCGATCCTTCACTTCGTCTGCTTCTTCTTACTCCCAGAGAAGAAGCAGACGAAGAAATAGAAGTAGATGAAGAAAATAAAAGAAAAAACTACGTTCAGTGAGGTCTGATGTATGGGTTAATTTTGAAAGGTCAGTTGGAAAAAAGAAACTAAAAGGTGGGAAGGAGGTTGGGATACTGATAGATGAATGCAAACATTATCACAAGAGAATACCTGCACCCAATAACCAAGGAACCAGCCACTTGCATTACCATGCTAGAATCTGCAAAGAAAATCCAGAGAATAAGAAAGGACAAAGGAAGATTACTTCATTCAAAACAGGTAATGCTCAAACCAAGTTAGCCAATTGGAAGTATGATGTTGTTGCTACTAGGACACTAGTTTCCAAAGTGATTGCTAAAAATGGTTATCCAATCACTGTAGTTGAGCATCCTTATTTTAGAGAGTTTGTTAAGTCTGTGAATCCTACTGCTAAGCTTTACACTAGGAATACAGTTAGGGAAGACATCATGAGACTAACAACTGAGTTCAAACTGCAATTACAAGAAAAAATTGATAATATTGCATCTAAATGTAGTATAACAAAATATATGTGGTCGTGTAAGCATACAAAGGATGGTTATTGTTGTGTGACAATGCATTACATAGATGATGAGTGAAAACTGATTAAGAAAACACTAGCATATAGTTTAGTGCCATCACCACATTTTGGAGAAGTTCTAGCAATATCTGTAGTGAAATCAATATGTCTAGATTGGAACATAGACAATAAGCTTTTTCTTCGTAGTCGCTTTGACAATGCTAGCTCCAACAATGTTATGATGGAAAATCTGAATAAATGGCTTGATAACAAAGACTGTTTAGTTCTTAATGGGGATATGTTCCAAATGAGGTGTAGTAATCATGTATTGCACTTGATTGTAGGGTGTGGAATGAGAGTAGCTGCTCCATTTATAGATGTAGTTAGAGAGTGTGTAAAATATGTCAAGTCAAGTCAGGCTAGAAAAGAGAGATTTGAATGTGTTATTGCTCAAGTTAAGCTTCATGCTTCAAGGTCTGTGGGTTTAGATGTGGATACCAGGTGGAACTCCACCTTGGCCACGAACATAAAGTTGATTAGCACGTAGTGGCGTCATTTGTGGCACATTGGCATGTTACTGCGGCAGAGTGGATGTTGGCATGTTACTGTGGTAGAGTGGCATGTTGGCATGCCAATGTTGTTGTGGCAGAGCGCGTTTGGCTTGCCAGTTAGTATGGTGGAGCAGTAGGGTGCATTTAGTCTTTAATGTATGGTGGCAAGTTTAGAGCGACTTGATTGGTCAAGAAAATGGGTCGGCCAAACATAAGGCGCGGCCACAGTTCTAGTGCTTGTGGCGCATTTAAAGTGACCTGATTGTTCGGTAGGAAGGAGAGGGGCCGGCCAAGCATGGGCGTGGCTACACTTCCGGTGTGAGTGTGGCGGCTTTAGAGCAACCTGATTGGTCGATGGGAGGTGGGGCCGACAAGTAAGGACCTAGCCACAACTTATGTGCGCGTGGCTAGTTTGAGGCGACCTGATTGGTCGAGAGAAATATGGCCGGTTTAGGATGGGGTGTGGCCAATGGCAAGTGGCGCCAGTTGGCCTAAGGCATGACCACGCCTCCCTTTGCTGATGCGGCTCCCCATTTTCTGATTATAGGCAAGGTTTTACGCCTACTAATCCATGGATGATTAATTACCTAGTTTGCTTAGGCTTACTTTCGACAAGAAAGGTCTGGTATAATGCGCAAGGCGCAAAAGTAATTTATTGAATTCCATGTGTTGACACAGAGTTATTTAAGTTCATTGCCAGAGAGCATCATGATTTTTGATTGAATACCTTATGCAAAAGTCTTGATCCTTGATATTTGGAAATTCGTGCTACTCTGCTGCGAATGAACACAAATTGTCATGTCATACCAACATTAATGGTTTTGCCTGGGAACATAGCATAGAAAGCATTCAAAAAAACTTATATTAAGCGAATATAGGAAAGGCGCCGAAATTTACAGAACATCTGGGATGGTTGCTACATGCGCCAGTCAGGATAAATTTTATGTAAATATATTGAATGGCTCAATAAACATGCCAGTGGAAAGGTTAACACTCAAGGCTCTGTTTCCTTATATAGTGACGTCACATCAAATGCAAGGTTTTACAATTTTAACCCTAAGCTAAAAACCACCATCAACACATATATATTTTTATTCAAGGCAGTCTGCCAGTCAAAGTTCAACAGTCGCAGTCAACATCAAAAGTCAACCCCATCAGTCAAAGTCAAGTTCGTTGGTCAAATCCACTTGCCCATGTCAATTTGGCTTGTTTCTATAAACCTATGCAAAAACCTTGGAAGAAGTTTTTGGATGACTTGTTGGCCAAGTTGTTGGAAAGAATATTCAAGATGAGGTGCTAGACAAGTTACTTCCCCACGAGGTTTATCTCGAAATTATGGTTTCACCCAGATATTCAACTTTATAAATAGAGGGGAATCTCAACCCTAGAAAAAAAAAGGTCCTTACACACGAAATACACCATCAAACCCTAAAAAGGATAAAAAATCATTGTAATAAAGAGATCAATAAAATATCTTTTCCTATGGGGATTCGTTTGTGGATGTAGGCAAAACTTGCCTAATTAACCACGTTAAATTGGTGTCTCTTTATTTATGCTTGATCTGTAACATAAACCCTAGTTTACATCATTATCATCAAATCAATTGTGTTCTGTGCCTGGAAATGTTTCCGGGTACGAACAATAATACCAACCACTTTTTTTTTTTTTTGAGATTTAAAAGAGGTAATATCATTGATTGAAAAGGAAAAAAGAAACTAAGCGAGTCCAACAGAAGGCTAACATCATCCAAAACAATAAATCGCAGGACTTTCGCACAAAGCAATAAACAAACACAAACAAGAGCATGAGATACTCCAAATACCAACAAACACCGAACTAGACCGAAACACGAAGGATAAACAAAACTGGAAAAAAAAAGAGGACACTCAAAAATATATAAGAATAACCCTTCTTGGTTTGTGTCTTATGACCTCTCCTAAATTCTCTTCTTTGTCATTCTTAAAGGTTCCATTACTATCATTCCAATTGAGCATGTTAAGCTCTCTATCGTTACTCTTTATATCCCTCTTTTCTTTTTTAGATCTTGTTTTCATATGACAAGTAATTCAACTTCTTCTCAAATTTATTGAAAATGAGTTTTAGGTGGACACATTCTTTTTGATGCAAGGTCTTAAATTGTTTGGAAACATTCTTTTCAGTCACTTCATGAGCTCCAACATTTTAATATTTGACAGGTTCCTTTGGGATAGCTTTTTTTGCTTTAAAACATTACCAACACAAATATTTGTACTTAGCTTGACAAGACCATTATATATATATATATATCCACCCGAATCTGATGCATTGTCTTGTTAATCCCTTTACCACTTATAACATCTATTCTGTCGGATTCTTTATCAGAATTCTCTATAATCATATTCTCAGAAGAAGAACCCACTCGAGCATGTCTAAACGTATTAGGTGTCCACCTAAAACTCCTTTTACTTGAGTAGGTTTTGGTTAAATGACAAAACACCAAAAATGTTGCAAATTTGGGTGGCTTCAATGATATTCAACAAGGAGGTTAAATGAGATTTTACCATATAATAATAAAGGAATGATCTCAGGTTAATCAAACTTCATATCAATATCAACGCTGATCCTAGCAAAAGACAGTTTAGTTTTCCTAATTGTGCACTCATCTGCTAGCAATGGTTTTCCCAAGTGACTAGCAATCAAGCTCAAACCATATGAATTCCAAATATGGAGAGGAACCCCATAAATCTGAATCCAAATTGGTACTGATTTGATATCTTCAACAGACTTCTCAATCAGGTGAGTCGAAGGTCTAATAGTGAACAAACTCTTGCTGATTTAAAATGAGTCAGTTTCAGATACATGGATGCTTGCGATCTTCTTTATCAGAAAACTCAAATATAAAGGCACCTTCCCCTAATAATTTTATACTTACCTCTTGCTTGAGTTTCCATATTTTGCTCACAACAACTGGACTGCAAGAAAAGGGAGCATTTTTCCAACGAAGTACCCCACAACCAAATCTTCACAACTCTTCATTGCTGCTGGGAAATTTTCAGTATGAGAATCTAGACCTTTCTTTCGATTAACCTCTAATCGGGGAGACTATTTCATTGCTGGTTGAGGCGTTACAACTCTTCGCACAAGAAATAAGTTCCGCCATTCATTAGGGTTTGAGATTTCTTCCTTTGCACCCTTTGTAGAAATATCAGGGACTAAAGATGTTTCTTTGTTAACCCCATCATCAGTTAGAGCATCAAGTTTCCGATTTGCAACACTAGCTCCAACATCGAAGATTGAAGAACTAGAAAGTATTCTCCCATCAAAACCAGTTGATGATAAAGAAGAAGGAATTTAAAAAGGAAACTTTTCATGACCCAAATTTAATCCAGTGCTACTCAATAAGACTGAATTACTATTGATTTTATTTTCTTCGGAGAAGATTTGGGATTCTCCATAAAATTTTAACCTATAAAATAGCCTTTCCTTATCCCTCGTCACGTCATTACTCTCTCACTCAAATAATACCAATCACACAACATCAAAGATTAAAGAGAAACTTCCACTATGACATTACAACAATATCTCCCAAATTGGGTTTCACACAACTTGAAGGTCCATATAAACCTTAGATAACAATGCCCTCTTCCTCCACTCACCGCTAAAGGTGGGAAGCTGTTTCATCTACCCAATAGGTAAGTTTTACCAATAACATCAACACTATTAAGAGTTGGATTACTTACTTGTAGAGTTTGAACAAACCCTAGAAAATACCCTTTGAAAAAATGTAGGATTTAGTGGATAAATCTTCACCAATCAAACCGGTTCTTCAATAAAACACCCTTCTTCTTCAATCTCACAAAGTCTTCACAAAAACTCTCTAATGGTGGCTGCACATTTCTAGTTTTTTTTTCTTCCTTTTTCCTTACTCACCGCAAAAGAAGAAAATCTCCAATATCCTTCCCTATTTTGAACGACTAGAAAAGATATGTACCCATCTCTTTCTTTTCCTTAACCTAACAAAGAAAGTCCTAGTTAGCTCCCCCTAGCCTAACAAATAATATTATGACACGTACTCAAATTAACTATCCCTCCCCTCTAAATCCCCATAACTGCTTTACCTTTTTGAGAAAAAGTAGGAAGTTAAAGACAAAAAGTTGGGCAATAAAACTGTTTCGGAGGAAAAAAATATTTATGTCATAAGGGCAACCACGTGTATGGTTGGTGGGAAGGGAATATGATACCTGGGAATATGATTCCAGGAAGATAGTTCCCTTGAAATATGATTCCTTTAATCTTGTTTGGTTTAGTCAGCATTAGGATCAAAAAGTAACAAAATAGTTACAAAAATAAAAAAAAAAGAATATTGAAAGAAAATCAATTCTAGGTGGGTTTTTTATTCCCTTATATTTGGATAACCTAAGTAAAGGAATAGAGGAAAAATATAGTTTGGTCCTTTTATGCCTGGGCCCACATCAGTTTAGTCCTATTAGAGAAAAAAAATAGCATTTGGTCCACAATTAAAAAAAAATATAAAACAGACTTAAATACCCTTTACACACGTCATCATAATCACACGTGTATTCGGTCCCACTGTAACCGCCCACCAAATACACGATATCTCTCTCTTTCCATTTTCATTATTAAAGAAAGAAAACTAATTCGTCCGCCATTATCATATCAGAGAAATAAAACTGCTTCCTCTTTTTTTTCTTCAAGATCCAGAAATCAAAACATTAAAATCATTTCAATCCTCACAAATCAGTAGAACAAAACACCCAAATCAAAAACAGTAGAAAAAATAGAGAAATCAAAACCCTAAAAATGAGAAGATCGAAGGGCAAAAAAAGTAGTGGAATCATCTTCTGACGATGAAGTTGAAGAAGTTGAAGAAAGAAACAGTCAATTTGTTGAGTTTGTAGGAGTAAATGAAGTTGAAGAAGAACTAGTTTCAAAGAAATCCAAATCAAAGAAATCATCGAAAGGTACCAAAAAACCCTAATTCGAAGTAGTAGAAGTTTTATTCTTCATTTTCGATGTTTATTGTTCTTCTGAATTTTTATTTTGATTTTCGATTCGTCTTGTTGCATGTAGATTTTCGATTCGTCTTGTTCAATTTCTAGACTTCATGCCATAGAAATTGACTTCATTCCCAGGAGTGAAGTCTAGAAAAACCTCTCCATTCCCAGGATTGACCTCACTCCTATGTCCATTCTAAAACTCTCTATAGTCCATGCAATAGAATGGACTTCAGTCCTGAAATGAAGTCTATTAAAACCTCTTCATTCCATGCCATAGGAATGGACTTCATTCCCATGAGTGAAGTCTATTAAAACTCTCTATAGCCCAAGATTTAGAATGGACTTCACTCCTGGAATGAAGTATATTAAAACCTGGTCATTCCATGCCATAGAAAATTGACTTCATTCCCAGGAGTGAAGTCTATTAAAACTCTCTATAGTCCATGCAATAGAATGGACTTCATTCCCAGTAGTGAAGTCTAGAAAAACCTTTCCATTCCATGCCATAGGAATGGACTTCATTCCTGGAGTGAAGTCTATTGAAACTGTCTATAGTCCATGCAATAAAATGGACTTCACTCCAGGAATGAAGTCTAGAATAACCTCTCTCGTCCATGCCATAAAAATGAACTTCATTCCCAGTAGTGAAGTCTATTAAACAATCTCCAGTCCATGCATTATAAATGGACTTCACTCCAGGAATGAAGTCTATAAAAACCTCTCCAGTCCATGCCTTATAAAATGGACTTCATACCAGGAATGAAGTCTAGAAAAACCTCTCCAGTCCATGCCTTATAAAATGGACTTCATTCCAGGAATGAAGTCCAGAAAAAACCTCTCCAGTCCATCCCATAGATAGAATGAAGTTATGAGAAGTCTAGAAAAGTTTTAGATATATATTCTACGGTCCATAACATAGATAAAATGAACTTTATCTTCTTTATATCACCTAATATTTTATGAAAAACCCTTGAGCGTTAATGTTTTTTTGTTTTTCTTTTAAAAAATGTAGATAAGAAGATAAAGTGTAGCTATCTTTGGAGTAATTGCACTTGTCCAAAAGATTAAAGCACTAGAGGATGAAGAGGCTTTGAATGAAGAACAGAAACGTGCTTTGTATAGGAGTCCATTGGGTAATGTAGCCAAAGTGTTTCTGGAAGAGACCATTGTTGCTACTGCATGGAATAAGTCACTACCTGCCGTCCAAATTATATGCAACACACATCAGTTCATTCCCGGTTCAAATGATCATGTGTTTGTTTTCAAAGTAGGGAAACAAACATTTGTGCTCAGATCCTCACCTGAAGAGTTGTCATTAATATTTGGAATACCATGCATCCCTGGCGGCGGAATAGAAGAAACTTTCGTGGACTCGAGAAACCAGACAGACTACACTTGTGGAAGGTTCTGGAAAACCTACAAATTTGATCCACCGAAAAGGAAACCTTTTGATATAAAGAATACAGAACTGAAAGATAAAATTATTGAGTTGATTAAGAATAAAGGATCTATTGAAGATCTTGTAACAATGTTTGAACTTTTTCTCTTGTCTACCATTTTTGTTACTACTAGTGATGTAGGTTCCATACACTCCAAGTACCTAGCTTGCCTAGAGTCACTAGGTACAGTGTCTTTGACGCATCTCATACACAAGCATTTGATGGAAAGCTTGAAAAGAGATTCTTCTGAAGGATGTTACCTTTACTTGTTGGTGAGATGAAAACTGTTAGATACTTATATGTTTCATTATTATTTTTGGTAGTTCATTTGTATATTTCTTCATTTTGGCAGTGTAGTTTTTCATTTTGTATATTTAAAAAATTGACTAGTGTAGTTTTTTTTTTTGCAGCCTTGGTTTGCTGAGCATTCAAAGAAAATAGGACCAAATTGGAAGGTGCAGAATAGAGAAGGCTATTGTCCAAGGTTTGCAAGGTGGAACATTGAGAGCCTTTGTAATCACATAGAAATGAATGTTGACAATTTTAGAGAGGTAACAAAGTAGATTAATATGATATTGTTATATTGCATTCAAACCTGTTATGAAATAGGGACTTTAAGATAAAAAAAAATTGTTAATTCATTATACCATAGGAATGGACTTCATTCCCAGGAGTGAAGTCTGTTAAAACTCTCTATAGTCCATGCAATAGAATGGACTTCACTCCTGGAATGAAGTCTATTAAAACCTCTCCATTCCATGCCATAGAAATTGACTTCATTCCCAAGAGTGAAGTCTATTAAAACCTCTCCATTCCATTCCCAGGAGTGAAGTCTATTAAAACCTGTTATGAACTCCGACTGTTAATGTCAATTGCTCTGAACCTGTAGTTCATTCCTTTTTAATGAATTCAAATTATGAATGAGGAAGTAATTGGGGTTTCATTTTGTGTGAGCAGCTATTAGAAAATTTCTGGAAGAATATACAGAGGCTGAAAAAAAGCTACTTCAACAACAAAAGGCCAAGACAAAGGCTGAGTTGCTCGAGGAAGAATTCAGTCTTATGTCGGGTCAGATAGAAAGTCTTAAAGCTACACATGTTGGTGAGATGGAGAACCTGAGAGTTAAACATACTCGAGAGATTAAAAAGTTGACAATAAAGCATTCAGAGGATATGGGGCATCTTTTGTTAAAGCAAAAGAAGAACTTGAGCACTCACTTGCGAAGCAACAACTTCAAAGACACTTTTGACAGAAGATGGAGTCCCTTGTAGAAAACTTGTCTTCTAAGCAACCCGAGGTTGATGCATTGCTAGTGAAAGGTGGGAATGTCGCGAAATTCATGGCGGAGAACAAGCTTGTGAATATATGCGTACTATTTTCCCCCGATGAGTACAAGAGTTCATTGTTGAGTGATGAAATAAACAATATACTTGAATCAACAAGTGGATGAAGGAACTGAAAGCTGCAGTAGAGGGAATGGAAATGTTGTTCGGATGAAGGAACGCAATCGACATCGGATCCGATATGGAAGTCGCTAGAAGACCTGCTCCTATCTTTCCCGTCTTAATCGTTGAGAATCCTTCTACTCAAGTTGATGCTATGGAAAAGCTACTTGATACGATGGTCAAGAAGAGCTACCTTCATTTCCAACAGACAAGCGTCGGAGTTCCTTTAAATATGGATCAATGTTTGAACCTAGGTAAAAATTCCAACTATTCTTCTCCCTTTTTAGAAAAAATTTATGCTTTACAGGTTGGACTTCACTCCAAAAATGAAGTCTAGAAAATTTAGGGTATAGTATTGTTCACATAATGGAATAGAAAAGTTAGGGTATATTATTTTTGGAATGAAGTCCACATAATGGACTTCATTTTTGGAATGAAGTCCATATAAAGGTTGGAGTTCATTCCAGGAATGAAGTCCACATAATGAAGTTCGTTCCTTAGAAAATTCAGGGTATATTATTGTTCTATGATGGACTTCATTTTTGGAATGAAGTCCATTATGTGGACTTCATTTTTGGAGTGAAGTCCATTATAGTAAATTTAGGGTATAGTATTGTTCTATAATGGAATAGAAAAGTTAGTTTTGGAATTTAGTGTAGTCCACATAAAGGACTTCATTTTTGGAATGAAGTCCACATAAAGGTTGGAGTTCATTCTCATGGATGAACTCTGGATACAAAAATACCATTATGAAGTTCATATATAGATGTTAGGGGTTCATTCTGAGGGTTGAACTCTGATTTTTGATGCAAATACCATTATTGAATTGTTTTATGTTTGTGTTTTTTGATTTATTTATAGCAGCAAGAGACAGAGATAATATGTTCGTCAATGAAGAGCATGTGAGTCTGCAGATTATTGTTGACAAGAATGAGAAGAATGAAGAAGCTGATACTATCAAAAAGGGTCAACCAGGGTCAGCCAGGGTCAACCAAAAATCTACAGTAAATCAAATCAACTGTAGTCCTCCTAGTTTCTCGATTGGGATGACACAAATAGTTGTTGAGCAAGCAAACAACATTAAGATAGTATCACAGGTAGTTGTTGAAAGACAAGATTTGAATGATGAAGAAGTTGTTGGCAAACAACATTGAGACAATATCACAAATAGTTGATGATTTGAATAAACATGGTCTTGGTTCTTCAGACAGTGATAAAACCCCAATTAAAGTTGTTGAAAGACACGGGATGACTACAAGGGGCAAAAAGGCAACACATGTGCTTGGAAAAGAGTACATCAGTGGATCGGACTACAGTGAATCGGCGAAGGTCGGGATTGAGGCGCAAAGGAAAGAACCACTAAGTGAGAGAAGAACATTGAGAGGAACGAACAACAAGTGAAGAATCGAGCAAGCAAGAAAGTTGTTTCAAAGACTCCTCCTAAACCCGCCGACCGGAGAAGAATGCCTTTGAAGAAGAAGAGAAAGAATGTACAAAATTTGCTATCGAAAAAGAAAATCAAAAAAGCTACTGACAAGCAAGAAGAGAAGAGGAAATGAACCAGAAAATCATCCTGCAGAGAAGAGAGAGCAAGAAAAGCAGCTGAGAGCGTACATTGTTCCAAATATGGGGGACCTGAAAAAGTCTCCATACTTCTCGACATTAGACAGAGATCAAAAGAAATTGTTGGGTACCTTCTACAAACACGCTATGCAAAGGTAGGAAACACACAGAAAAATGAACTTCCATTCATCTATGTAGAGGTTTTTGATTTATATCATTAATGTTGAAGTTTTTGTTTATCCTCCCTGCAGTCAAGCGACTTGGGTTATAGATGATGCACTAACAAAGCTCCAGTTTGGTGTCCAAGGAGAACACATTAATGATCTAATGTTCAATAAAGACCTTGATGTCCTAATTCTTTTCTACTACTACTACATGAGGAAGATAGCAGCACAAAGGGAGAGAGAAAAAATGGATAACGAAGACAGCCAAGATCCACTGAAATACATCCACTTTGAGATTATGGCACCTACTGCATTTGTAAGTCCTTACTTAAAGAAATTTAGTGGCAACTCGTCATTATAACTATTGATGACACATAGTGAACAAAACAGTTGATTCATTTAGCAAAGAATGAAGTCCACATAAAAGATTGGACTTCATTCCTGGAGTGAAGTCCACATAAAGGACTTCATTTTTAGAATGAAGTCCACATAAATGTTGAAGTTTATTTTTATGATGTAACTGCTTTATTGATAGTATTGTGAATTTAAAAATTTATATATATATATATCTTTGCAGACATATTTCCATGAGAAGAAAGTGGATGATAGGAAAGGTTAGATTGACGACTTCATAGCAACTATGACTAGCAAGACTCAGAAGTTAATCATTCCAATGAACCTGCCTGGTGAAGGCAAATCAAAAGGTCCTATGGGTTTACACGGCACGTGCTTGTTTACGACATCGGAGAGTATCGGTGGGAGCATTACAACTCACTCAAAAGAGGAGATATAGTTGAAAAATGTGCAAATAATGCAAGGAAAATGGCTGCCCTCACGCAAACCACACATTGATAAACAGTGGTAGAAAAATGATCTAGAAAGAGGCTCGACTTAAAAATTGAGCAAATGCGGAGTTTGATCGAAACATCCAGGATTGCCTTCTCAATACATGTTACTTGGATAAGCGAAGTTGCAATCCATTGCTCCGAAATCTCGGCATCGGATTCCGAGAGATGAAATGATAAAAAACATGCGGCGGTGGAGATACGTAATGGCGTGCAAGCTTCTAAATGATGAGAAAGATGGATTAAGTTGGAGTGAAACAACTAATGAAGAATTTCTTAACAATCAACTGATTAAAGATGGTTGCAATGACTGAAATGATTAAACCTTAGCTTCTCCAATGTCATATATAATCTGATCTACTTATTCTTTTAACTATACTATTTTGACAAGATTACTTGAAACAAATTTTTTTTTCTAAAAATGGTATTTTGTCTATTAGATTAGCTTCTAATGTAATTGATACTCTAATATGTTTTATAGTTTCATCTATAATATTTTGGATAGTAGATAATATCAATGTTTTGTCTTCTTGTCTTATTTTCTAATGAATTTTGTAGAATGAATGTTCCTTTGATGTTTTTGCTTTGGACTACGGTTAAGCCCTCGTAATGGACTTCATTATTTGGAATGAAGTCTTGGAAAACTTCTAGTCCATAGAATGGACTTCATTCCAGAATGAAGTCTATTAAAAACTTATAGTCCATAGAATGGACTTCATTCGAGAATGAAGTCTAGTAAAAACTTCAACAGTCCATAGAATGGACTTCATTATTTGGAATGAAGTCTAGAGAAAACTTCTCTGGTCCATAGAATGGACTTCATTTTTGGAATGAAGTATAGGAAAACTTCTCTGGTCCATAGAATGGACTTCATTTTTGGAATGAAGTCTAGAGAAAACTTCTCTGGTCCATAGAATGAAATTCATTTTGGAATGAAGTCTAGGAAAAATTCTACAGTTCATACCATATATATATATAATTGCAGTCCATTCTGAACAATGAAGTACATATCCAAAAAAGAAAAGGCAAATAACACTTCAAAAAAAGGAGTTCACAAAGGAGAACAAAGGAGTTCACAAAAATAAGTGCATATCCCAGAAACAGAACAAACAAAAATAAGTCCATATCCCAGAAACAGAACAAAAAAAAAGAGTTCACAAAGGAAAACTAACAATTTAAAACTAATAAAAAGTTGGGCATACTAATAAAGCATTAATGCACGATGTAGCTTTGTTGTGGTTCCCAATCTTCTTGCAATTGGAGCACTTCATAGGCCTCCTTTCCTTCTCATAAGCACCGTGAATACGCTTCTTTGGCGGTCTCCCGGAGGTGGCCTTGGAATACCGGGAAGGACTCTCTTCAGTTCATACGCCTCGGCCTATCGTAGTTGGGAATTGGTCGAATTACGGGAGCATAAGAGTTGCGGAAGTGGTTTGAACCAAAGTAAGGCTGAATAAACCTCAAAATATCAATACCACTCATAGTAATAGCAAAGGTGGCGTGAGCACGGGGAAACCAAACACTTTCCATCTCTCGGCAAGTACACGTCATCCGGGGAGAGTGAACCTCATATATACCATTACCCGACTTTAACATTCCATGGACGGCCTATATCGACATGTGACTTGAGTAAAGCTTTGTATATGGGAGTCAAACTATCCCGATAAGTTCTACCAAGCTCACGCCTTTCGAACTCATCCTCATAATCTTTATCCCGAGCTCATCAACAAGAGCGGTGGAGGCGGATCCCTTTCACGATGAATCCAGTTATTGAAAGACTCCGCAATACTTGATGAGTGTGTGCCATACCTACATCCTACGTAGAAAGCATTTTCCAGTGCTTGGGATCGATATTTCGATGTACTTGGCAACCCACTCACATCCTATGGTGCACATCTCATTCAAAGCAGACTCATATTTGCAATTTGTAGAAAATGCGGCTTTATGGAACAAATCCCGAACTTGTTTATACTTCTCATGTCCTTTTTGATAGGAAGGTTATTCTTCGAGATGATAAAACAAGAACTATGATAAGAGTTGGGAAAATACTTGGGAATACTTTGCTTCAGCCCTTCATGATGATCAGTGATAAAAGTAGGACGAGAGTCGACACAATGCTACAAGTTTTCCATGAACTACTCCCAACCTTCAATGTCTTCAGAAGGAACTAAAGCAAACGCAAAAGGGAAGAAACCTACGAAATGAAAAGAAAACAATGGAACTAAAAAGTGAGTCTATAACTATAACTTTTCTATAACTTCATTCTTGGAATGAAGCCTATAAATATAACAATTTAAAACAATAAAAATCAATATAACACCAGATAACAAATAGAAATCAATATCTATAACTTTTCTAAGCTTCATTCTAGGAATGAAGTCCATTCTGTATAAGATGGACCGTAGAATCAAATGTCTATAACTTTCCTAGACTTCATTCCAAAAATGAAGTCCATTCTGTATAAGATGGACTGCAGAATCAATATCTATAACTTTCCTAGACTTCATTTTTGGAATGAAGTCCATCTGTATAAGATGGACTTCATTCCAAAAATGAAGTCCATTCTGTATAAGATGGACTGTAGAATCAATATCTATAACTTTCCTAGACTTCATTTTTGGAATGAAGTCCATTCTCAGTATAAAATGGTGTAGAAAACTAATCAAAGTAGAAACTAATCAAAAGTACCTTGGTTCCCATTCACACCAAATGGCGACCATCAATGTTCCCTTGAATCTCCCAGTGAGAAATGTTGCATCACAGTAAAGCATAGGACGAATGAACCGGCATCCTTCCATACAGGCAGCAAAATATATTAAAAGCCTTTGAAAACGTTTAGTCACTTTATCATATTCAAACTTGATATAGCTGCCAAGATTGGTAGCCTTTATTGCTTCAACATACCAAACAAGATCTGTATAACTTTTTACATCATCGCCATATATCTCGCTTTAGATGCTTCCTTCCCTTTATAAGCATGGTGGTATTTTATATTAATACCGTAACAACTCTTCACTTGAGAAACCATATCCTTGGGCTTTAAAGACGGATTAGACTGTATTTGATCCTTGAATAGATGTTTTATCAATTTCTTCTTCACAGGTGGTTCCTTGGTGATAAGCACCACCACATTTGTGCTCCCCCATTGAATTCCTTGATAGCAAAGACATTTTTACGCGTATCAATTGGAATACAATGCAGATACCAAGGACATTTTACGCATCCCTACCACACTCATTTGTGTACCTAAGTCTATCATTCTTAATCTTTTCAACTGTATAACTGGACTTGCAAAAGAATATTTCTTTGATATGCCTAAACGAACCTCATCAACACCACCATGAAAAACTTGACCAACACCTTTAAAAATATCTTCCCACCCTGCATATAAAAGAGGTTTTAATTCCTCATGACCTTCCGTCGTATTTAATCTTTGAAGTCTCGGTGAACCCACTACATGATTCATCATCACCGAGTGACTAGTGGAAATACCGAGATGAAGAGGTAGAAGAGGTAGAAGCACCACCATTAGAAGCCTCCTCAACATACAAATTAAAACTAGGCAATTCCTTTGAACAAGTAACATCAATTAGTCCTTGAAGAGAATAATCACAATTGATGACAACATTATAACAACCTTCGCCATCCCTAAATCTTATGCTACGAGGAATCAAGTTTCTCCAATAATCACAAACATGTATTTTGGAGGTCACACATCATCGTATCTAAAGAAACTTCAAAGGGAATAATATCCCTTTGTAGTACACAACATAGAAATGGACTTCATTCCCATAACAACTTGAGAGCGCCATACCGAACTCGAAAAAATGAAACAAAATAACTTCATTCAATAACATTCTACTGAGATAAACAAATGCTTAGGAAATGAAAAAGAATACTACTTATTCCTTAAAAAGAGTTCATTCGTTAACATACTAACATATAAACTAACTATAAACAAAGCAAAACAAAAGTACTTCTTCCTTGACAAAGAATGAACTTCACTCCTGGAATGAAGTCCATTAAAACTCTCTATAGTCCATGCAATAGAATGGACTTCATTCCTGGAGTGAAGTCTAGAAAAAACCTCTCCATTCCATACCATAGAAAAAATGGACTTCACCCGGGAATGAAGTCTATCAAAACTCTCTCCATTCCATGCCTTAGAAATGGACTTCACTCCAGGAATGAAGTGTATTAAAACCTCTTCATTCCATGCCATAGAAATGGACTTCATTCCCAGGAGTGAAGTCTATTAAAACCTCTATAGTCCATGCCATAGAAAATGGACTTCACTCCAGGAAATGAAGTTTATTAAAACTCTCTATAGTCCATCCAATAGAATGGACTTCATTCTTGGAATGAAGCCGTAACAACAGAATGACTTCATTCGTTAACATCCTAACAGATAAACAAAGCCTTAACAGAACGACTTCATTCATTGCTATTAAAATTAAAAAAACAAACTAATCAAAGAAAAAATTAGCTGATCTATAGAATTACTTCAAATCAAGGAAAGGATTGCGTGAAAGCTTACCAAAGAACAAGAAGAATTCGGATCGAACCCGTAAAACACCAATATACGAATCTCCGAACTCGTGATTCCAAACACCAATCTCCGAATCGTGATTCCAAAAATCAACTCCAACAGAATCAATAATCAACCAAATCTTCAAAAACAAATCAACCTCCGTAATCAAATCAATTCCAAATCAACCTTCGTAATCAAATTAACTCGAAATCAAGTTAATCATTGTCAAATCGGATCGATCTTGGTATCAAGATCGAAATCTCAAAGATTTCGTCAACCCTAGAAAAAAAAAAATCATAGCCGAGAGAAGAACTTCCACAGAGAGAGAAAATAAAACTGAAACTGAGAGGTTTTCTGCTTATATATGTCGGTAAAAGGACCAAATAATAAAAATTTAGGACCAAACGATAAATGGAGCACGTGTAGGGGTGTTTTGGTAACAGAAAAATAATATTCCGTGTGGGTGGACAATACCCTAGGACCAAACCATAATTTCTAGGACCAAACTATAATTTAATTATCCAAAAGGACCAAATGGACACATGGTAGGTCGGTAGGATTAGACTCATCCTAATATATTATTCCTAGGACCATATGGTATTTCCTACTAGAATTCCTACGGTTATTACACATCCCAAACAAGGATATATCATATTCTTGGGAATGCGATTTCATACTCAATAACTCTTGTTGGTCCATAAGGAGTGAACGGCCCAACAAAAATTTTAACCGTCCCATCTCTACCGGAATATACACTTTTCTAGACAAATGGCCCCCTTTGTCTTTTTTTTTTTCCTTTTGATGTTTCGACGGTTCCGGTTACAGTTAAGAGTAAAAAAATCTAGCTTACCAGAGTAGAACACGTGTCATAATATATATAGCATGAGCACGGACCTACCCTGGTACATCTGAAGACTGAAGGCAGTGAAGTTGGTCCCTGAGGAGACCCAATCCAATGGTCAAAACTTAATAGGGTATTCAATGGAGTATAAGAAAAGTCATTCAGTATATATTCGAGCAATATAGGGTTTTGAAATTGCGGAGTATTTTCTTTTGAGATTTTGTTTCCTAGTAGTTTTCTTCTTTCTTTCGGATAATCTAGGCGCTGGTAATGGAGTTGAGCTGGCTGTTCTTCTTATTGCTTATTGGTGGTATCATGAGAGCGGTATTCATGTACATGTGGTCGAAGGTTAAAAATATTTATGAGAATTGCACTCTTTTGCTCGACGAATTGGATGACCTTCATAAAGAGGCTTCTAATATGGTGAATATCATGCAGACTTTGGAACGCAAGGAGGATATGAAACTAGCTATCATGGACAAGTTGGATTTTCAGAACTCGCAGGGTTTGTCTCGAAACATGACGAGGCTTGCCTTACTACTAGACATGGATTATTCTACCACTTCAGTTTTAAGAAGTCTCCCTCAGGAGTTTCTAAGGATATGGCAGCGTTTGGGGAAGGTAAATACAGAAGGACTTGCGGATGAACTAGAAGCTAGGTTGCCACCACTTATTGCAAACACGGTATTTCTGGTGATCATCAAACCCGTGTTGAAAAGCAAAGTAGATAAAGTGGGTAAAGCGGTTTCTTCTATGGTAGAAGCTCAATTATCCTTGGTAAAGAAGCAGGATGCCGTGTGTGTTAGGGTCGAGCAATTGTGCCGTTTCGAAGCCGATAAAATTCAACGGGCGCGCATGCAGTTAATTTGAGGACGTTCATGGTTTGAAAGTTCTACTCTCAAGTAAGTAAGTTTGGTCCAGATTGGACTATAGTCCTGTATTTCTTTTAATCTGCTAACTAGGTTGGAACCAACCGACAAGGCAGGGACGATTCGATCAATCACTCTCCAATATGAATATATGGTTCTTATCTAGATGCACATAGCGTCCTAACTTGCATTTTTTTTTTTTTTCTTCCTATTCCTTGGCCTGCAGCCTTTAAACCCTCCAAATTGGGAAGCTTTGGAGGGGATGAAATCTAGCTGGGGACAATTTTTTGTAATTTATCTTTTCTTGAATCCGCAGGGAAGTTTCTAAATGGCAGCTCATTTTTCTGGTTTGGTCTCTTTGTTTTCGCTGCTTTAGTTAGATACTGTTTGTATTGGGTTTGGTTTGTCTCGGGATTGTATTGGGTCTCCTGCTTTGGATTTTGTTTACTCCCTGTAAGTTATTTACTGAATTCTTACTTAGACCCGATGATGATGATGATAAAAAAGAAAAGGAAAAAGGAAAAACCGTAAGACACTTTAATTTATTTTAGTCTCGAATCATTGAGATATACAAGCATCTTAATTACACAACAAAACACACACGGGAAATCATCATGGGAGTATAGATGTCTCTAAAGGTACACCAGCATGCTCGAATACATGATAATCTGCAGGTAGTAATGGTTGATTAATTGATCAATAACATCTCGATGATCTTATATTATACTAAAGCAAGAACTGCACGAGAAAAAACACTCAAAAACAAATGAATCCTTGGAGAATATATGGATGGATTGTTGATGACAATCAAGTACATTCCCCACCAAGAGCAGGCCAAGAGCAGGAAGATCCTTCGCAACAACTTTGCCATGAAAGGCCGAGGAAGCCTGATGGTCCACACCAATCTCCTTTTGCATGGCAATCGGCATCTACAGAAGCTAAAAGAACACAAAGCATCATAACCAACACGATGTAAAAACTTATAAATTTTTTGCTCTCCATTTTGCTGCTCTAATTTTTGTTTTTGTTGTATATATAGAGTATGGATGCTCATATACTCATATATATATACATAGTTGGTGCAACCATTTGGCCTTGGAAAGGCCAAGAAGTATGAATGCATTATTACTAAATTCGGCCTTGGAAAGGCCAAGAAGTATGAATGCATTATTACTAAAGTCAATGGCAACTATTATCATTTGATTACTATTAATAAACAAAACCATGCAATAACTAGTAATGAATTTTTTTTCTGTCAAGATGCTAATTATAATTATTATTTTTTTGATCGATCAAAAGAAATTGTATTAAGAGGACACAAGAAGTGCGCAAGCGAATACACCAAAACTAGGGGAAAACAATCCCAACCAAAAAAAAAATTCCAGGAATATGCAAAAAGTAACAAAGGCCTCTAGACAAACCTTAGAAACCAAGCAACCAAATTACTTGCAAACTAAATCAAGAATGCAAGCTACATTTAAGTATGATTTTCATCGACCTCTTCCATGGTAAAACCCTTGTGATTTTTTGCCAGACCACTAAACATTTCATTACGATTTTCCTTCGAAGAGGGAAAGCTTAGCCCCATTATAGAACCAAACTCCATGCTAATTATAATTATTATGACACCCATTTGATCCTATCGCTTATCCGCTTGCTTTGGCTTCATATATCTAGGAATAATTCAATATTTCTGCTAAGTATTTATTTATTTATTTATTTGGACAATCAACATAATTCAATTCATTCAAATGAAAATAGTGATTACATGTTCGCTTACAATAATAACAAAAATATCAAAATAAAAGATAATCAAAACCCTAATACAAATAAGGACACCAATTACAAATAGATCGCAAAGAGAAAGAGCGATAAACCGCAAAGATATCCAAAAGAATTTTATGTATAAGGGAGAGATGATGGTATATTCGGAAAATTCCGACCATTTAATCTGAATGTATTCTTCTTCGATAAGAGATGCTCCTAAAACAAAGGAGTACTTAGCGCATAAAATTTCCGATCCACACGAACACGGATGCACGATGTCGTGATAAATCGTCGATATTTTTGAATCGAGAATAACAAGCCACGAACCAGCCATGAAAATTTGAAGAACTCATCCCACAACGACAAAGAAAAATCGTTCCAAAATGACGAAGAAATATGTTAAAAGACACCAAAAATGATGTAAAAACATCTTATTCAATTACCTACTACCAAAAACTCTAAAAGAAAAGAATCCTTGCTCAGATCTGGTCCAAAAGGACCACATCTGAGCAAGACAACTAAAGGTTTTTTTTTTTTTTTTTTTGAGAAAGGAAAGATGAAGAGAAAGTTTTATGCTAAGTATGAAACTATGACTTTAAACACGGCACCGAGTATAGGTTATTTTTTGTTTAATTAACTTTTTTAACTATAATAATTATTTATTTATTTTTGAAGCAATAATTATTACATTTGAACAACAACTGACTGAATTAATAAAAACTAAAAAAATGATAAAACTAATTTAGTAAATGCTAAGTTGTTGATATTAAAATGTGATGTCACACATAATTGAGGTTGTAACGTCACATATTAATTAAAACTAAAAAAACTATATTCGTCATGGTTGGTACTGGTTATGAAAATCGGATTTTTAGCCGCGCATGACTTTCGCAACTAAATTGAGGCCAGATTCTCACAAATTTTGCAGATGTAATTCAAAATTTCGAGTCTCAAATAAGAAACAAATAAAAAAAAAAATATCAGGTGGAGCTTCCTGAAAATATATTTGCTCTTCACTGATGAGCTCGTATTCACAAACACATTGTGAAAAGCCAACTTTTTCAAGACCGTCTGGACACGTAAAATGTCTCTTTTTTTATGATGGGTACCATGACATCAAGCAGGACGTAACATTTCTCAACCGAACAATAAACGTTTTCCTCTCTCGGTTTTGGTGGGTTTGGTGGCGTGAAACGTCGTGTCCCAGCATCATTGTCGTGTGCAGAGGTGTAAAACGCGTCGATCCAGCACACCACGATGCTACCGAGCTATGCCGTGCTGGGTTAGGCTTTAGTATACTGTTCTCGATTTTAAATTTTAAATTTTATTTATTAAAATATTTTTGAACGAAAATTTTGGTTCTATACGAGTGATGGTCTGGGAGTTTGGACTTGCTAGCCGGATCGGATCCGACCCACAAGGCCGAATCAGTGTCCGCTGGAAATCTGAAAACCCGGGATGTCACATAAGATGTGGAAAACTATGACCAGTCAGGCTAGTGAAGCACAAAGATGCGACACAGCATAGTCGGCCTAGTCAGTGTTTAGCTAAGATGAAGCGACACCATAAACTGTCAAGCATTAAGATAACGAGACCCTACGGACCAGTGATCGAAAAGGTGGTGCTACACTGTATGGAAATTGGCCAAGCAATTATGAAGCTTATTGGCCGACACAATTAGGCTTCACAGAGAGAAAGACAAGACTACATCAAATTGACAAATGCAACATGCAATGTTAGCATTATGGAATATCCATGGAACTGAGTTGGCTCAAACATAAGGATGATGCAAGAGTATAGAATGGGCCAAGAATTGGCGTATGTATTAGTCCAAAGCTGTCCAAAGTTTGGACAGTGCATGCAAGCTAGTAATGCAAGAGTAGGTATTGCTTGTACATGCATTGTACTTAGAGGTGTAAAATGTGCCACCCAAGCACAGCACAACCCACGAAATCATGTGCTTAGCGTGCTATGTGTCGTGCTGTGCTGTGCCTGAGATTATAACGAGTCGTGTTGTGTCGTGCTAGAAGGCGTGCTGGGCTGGGCTGGGCTGTGCCAGAAAAATAAACATGTTGTGCCGTGCTGTGCTATGTCAGGAACATTTATTTTATCTTTTCTAATATAATAAATGTTTTCCAAATATTTAGGTATTATACGTGTTATTATAAAAATAAGTCAACATAACGATAGTAAAATGTCAATAATTGACTAAAATAAAAACTTTTTTGTGAAAATACACAAAATGTGATGTATTGTACTTTTTGTAGTATTTTATATATATATTATGACGTGTTCTCTTAACGTGTTGTGCTGTGCCATGTCACGTGCTAATCCGTGCCGCGTTCTGTGCCGATTAGTCAAACCCAGCACGTCCCATTTAACTAACTTGTTGTACCGTGTTGGGCTAAATCACATGCTGGGCTAGGCTATGCTCAATTTTTAGCGTGTTGGGCTGAGTTCTGCTCATGCTGGCACAACCAAATTTACACCTCTAAGTCTGTACTAATATCGATTTAATAACAAATTCACAGATATGTGAAAAAATTGACTCCACATCATCATCCAAGTAGACAAAAATCTAAACAAACGATATTTTATTTTATTTATAGCAATTGTAATTGAGAACCTGAGATACAATCATCTTATCACATAACCAAGCCCACACAAATAATCTTACGTATCAATTATCATCAACCATACGGTCTTGCTCTCTCAACTGTAAAACATTTGTCGTAGTTGCTTAATGTTGCGCTGAGTTTAGGAGATTGCCAAGTGAGCTTGCGCAACTTCATATACTGAAAGAATATCAGACTCCACGAACTAAAATTAGATCTAACATTTTTGTTTGGGTTGTGAGTACAGATTAGTTTTTTGTTTGTTTAATTACTTATTGCTAATTTTGATCAGTAGAGGCAACTGGCTCATTAAATGCCAAGTTGGTCTGTAATTTGATGTCAGGCATCTCTAAGGCTGTGATCTGGGTTGCATAGACGCGGACAATACACGACGCGGACGCGGACACTACAAAATTCTCAAAAAACTAGGGCGCGGACACGTATATACATATTTTATTTATATATACAATCATATATTTATACAGGAAAGTCAAGTGTTTCGATCATAAAAATTACAAAATGATGCTATATGTGTATAAATTTCAAAAGAAAAGAAGCTATCATTTGTTTATAGAGCCGAAGGTCAAACAATCAATCACTATGAAACACATGGCACAATCAAAATGCATTCTTAGAACAACACATGCCCAACTAAGAGTATATGATGTCATTTCCAATTATAGAACCGTAATAAAGACCTAAATTATTGATATAAATGTCTGTCTTTCTTCATTTGGTTAATAATAGTAAAGATAAAGGAGAAGTTTAAATGAAAGTCAAAAAAAAAAAAAAAACGCGTCAAAAACCCGAGTTATCGGTGCGTCCAAACCCGATGCACGCATGATTCACAGATTGGTGCGTCGGACACGTGTCGTGTCAATGTCCCACGTGTCCCGTGTCCGACGCAAGTCGGACGCGGACACGGCTCAAGAAATGGAGCGTCCGTGCAACCCGGGATGTGATGTAACCTACTCCATTAAATATAGGAAAAAAATAATGTTGATCTGCTAACAATAGGTTGGAACCAACCGACAAGCCAGGAACATTCGATCAATCACTCTCCAAGATGAATAGATGGTTCTTATCTAGATGCACATAGCGTCCTAACTTGCATTTCTTTTTTTTCTTTCTATTCCTTGGCCTGCAGCCTTTGAACCCATCCTATCAGACCTGCACCATGAGCAGGTCCTGCCCAAATCTCTATTTATAAGACTATGCTTGCTTCAACTAATTGAATAACTCAGTTACTCATCGAATCAAATAAATAATTATATGGATCGACCATTTTGATTTTTTCGCTTATCAAGAAGCGAGATGAACTCTTTGTTATCGCGTTATATTCAAAATCTTATATGAAGGAAAGAAAATATATACGCGCAGCATTTTACCTAGAGCCGATTATAATGTGGCAGATTATTAGAGTATATATCACGTCAGCATACAAGTAGTCAAGGTGCAAAGAAGGACCGAGGCAACTTTACTGTGAAATGAAGACCAAATCAAGTGATCGTAGTGAAGACCAAATCAAAAGTTAATTCTAGAATATTATGCCGTTAATTTCTAGATATATATTAACTAGTCAAAGATAATTAAGATTTGATATTATCTTCCTAGGCTTAGTTTACTCTATAAATAAGAGTTCTAATGTAAATGTAAATCTATCTCAGTATATGCTGAAGATAAATAACATTTGAGAAAATAGGTCATTTGTCCAAAAAAATTTAAAACACGGTTCAAATTGACAAGTAAAAAAAAGTACGTGTGAAATAGCCAAAAAAAAAAAAATAGCAAGGATGAAACTGGATTCATCCTGGCTTATACTTAAAAAATAGCAAGGATGAAACTGGATGCATCCTGTGTAAAATAAAAATAAGAAAAAAAATATTTGAAAATGGACAAGATGAAACTGGTTATATCCTGCCTATTTTTAAAATTTTGTCCATTTAAACAGTATTTTTTTAATTTTTGGCTATTTAAACAGTCTCAAAACCTAAGTGTCTTTTTCACCCAGAATTGTTGATTTTGGTCTTTTTGACCAATTTTGTGATAACATTTCACCCTTCGGGTTTCTCGGTGGATGTAGGCGTTAGTGCCGAACCACTTTAATTCTCTTGTCTTGTTTACTTATGTTTGATTCATTTTGTTCAATCGATGATCCGTCTTGATGATACCTATAATTTATTACATTTCAAAATTAAATAGACACATACCTGTAGTTTCCGCCCGAACGACTCCCATAATAAACAAGAAAACACACGACATTTATTTATTGAAATTGTAGTCTCATATCATTGAGATACAAGCATACAACGATTTTGATTACACACCAACGGAATACACAAATTAGATGATCTTATCATATTGAAGCAATTACTACATAAAACAAATGAATCCTGCAGAATACGGATGGTTGATTAATGACACCATCCCGCTAGATAAGGATGAGAGCATTGCAATCCTTCACAACAATGGTACCATCCAAGCCAGCCTGGTCCACAGAATTCACCCTCAGGAGAACAATCGGCATCTGCAGAAGCCAAAAAGACACCAAGCATGATCATAACCAACACAATGAATAGATTCATAAATTTCTTGCTCTCCATTTGCTGCTGATTTTTGTTTTTGTATACAAGTGGTCATACAGATATCTATTAGTACATGTATTTATACATAGCTGGTGCGACCATTTGGTATTCGAAAGGCCAAGAAACTGGCTAATTTAATAATCGCATCACACATTACGCTAACAAGCTCCAAACCCGCCGCCTGCGCATCAGGATATGATTGTTAGTAATATATATATGTCAGCATGTTATGATGTACGTACTTTGCACACAGAAATATATAGAAATCACCATGCATGTAGTCGAGTATCCTGTCGCCTGTCTTTTGGAGATCGATTGTGTAGAGTGGGTACGAGTTCCACCCTCACCTCCTCATAAACAGGGGCGAAGCCAGTTGAAAGCAGCTGCACACCGAGTGCAAATCTGTTCACAGTCCTCTAACGAGTGTATATTTCACATATTCTTCTGATTGGTTGATTATTTAACGGATGGCCCCATCACCCTCCATGTTTAGAATCACGACCCTCGTTACATAATTCCCTAAATTAAATCAAGGGTAGAGATTAAAATGTGAAATATACACTCGTTAAGGAGTGTGCACGAATTCGCACACCCAGTTGGTGTTCAAGGCTAGAGTTTCTAAGAATTTGAGCTTCCAAAACTATTAGAATTTAGAACCCCTAATAAAACTTTCCTTTCCCTTCGTCAAGTTTACTGGTTCATAAGTCCTCATTAAATTGGGACGTGGCGTTCTTGCAAGTTGCATCTGCATATAAAAATTAAATTTTAGATCAATATTTCTGCTATGTATGAAACGGTGACTTTAAAGTTTAAACTCGGCCGTATACTTTAATACTTGTTTCATAATTAATTATGCTAATTATGATTACTACAGCTAATCAACTGACGCATTAATAATAATTAAAATTGGAAATAAATTTAGTAAATGCCAAGTTGATATCAACATATTGATGTCACGCATAATTGAGGTTGTAGCATAACCTATTATTTAAAACACGATGAAGTTTCACAAGTCTACTAGACTAAAAAAACTCATATTCATGTATAGGAACGAACAGGGAGGAAGGCAAGAATCATTGGATCAATCTCCTTCCAAGATGAATATTAATGTTAATACGTAGGCATGTTCCTCTGGCACATAGCAAATTCTTCTATCTACCATGTCATGTGGCGTGACAAATGTATTTTTCCATTATGGTAAGACTAGCTAACTTGAATCAAGTAACAAATACACAAGTTCCAAAAACCCGCCCAACTGCGGGAGCTAGTTTGTTTTGCAGTCAACAATTTTACACAATTAAATGACTCGTCTGGTGACACGGTGTAAAGGCACGGTCAAGGTCAATCATACACAATCAGTTGACTCGTCTGGTTACATAATAGAGGTCATGGTGTTTGTGAATGGCTGCTAATGGGGGACCGGAATTAGCAGGGGTACCGTTTGGGTGATCCGACGATCAGGATCGGATATAATTTTTTTGTCTCATATGAAACGGTATCCCTGGCAAATCCGGTCCCCCATTAGCAGCCCTGGTGTTTGTGGAATGAAAAGAATAATAGAGCTTTCCGTAATATGATTAGTAAAAGCGAGACCGCCATTATATAAAGCTAACCGTATCTTATTGGTTACATAATAGTGGTCTTATTGGGAATCTTACATGGTCCCCGATCAATGTTCAATCTGATGTTCTAGCGATTTTTTATTTTATTTTATTTTATTTTATTGTTTATTTTTTTGATGTTTACAGATAACCGTGATTATTTTTTTTTTAATTGTTTTATAATGCTATCTCCGAGAGCTCCGAAAAAACAGGAATCCTTTTCCACGGCGATTTTCCCCCATTTTCAAACCCAACCTCTCAATCGTTTCGACTTTGTTTGATCCAGTTTGAGAGTGAGCTAACTGAACTTCCACGTTGTTTAAGGACGGATCTTTGATCCTTCCCCTTAGAACCGGGATTTATTGGTTAGTAGGGTTTTGATTAATCGCTTTAGGGTTTAGGGTTTAGAGAAATTTTAATTTATTTTATTTTTTATTCGTCTGATCTATGATTACTGGGAGATCGAAGGAAAGAACTCTAAGAATGAGAACTAGACAAGTCTCTAGAGAGGAAGAAGAATCATTCCAAGGATCTGATGGAACGAAAGATCCAGAGAGAAGAATTTTACAACTTCATAGGAAAACCTTTTCCATTGAGGTTGAGTATTATGGAAATACGAAGATTGTAAAGATTACAGAGAGAGGGAGAAGAGGATACGGATCTTGGCTTGCTTTTCATCCGCAGGTCATTAAGTGGTTGAAAAAGACTTTGGATAACATCTTAGAGGACAATACTGAAGACTACCAGTGGAAGTAAAGAGTAGGGGAAGACGTCTATTTGGCAAAATTACAAGAGAATAATGAAGGAACTTTCTTGAGGGTTTCAAGGTTTAGAAGGGGTGCAGAAGCAAAATCTTTCAGCAATTGTTTTCCGTCCAGAAAAAGAGAACAATGCTGGCTATCACTCTCTGAAGTATTGATTCATGACTTCATACCAGGGAAGGAAATTATGGGGAAAGTTGGAAATTTGCAATCAGATGGAGACTATCCGTGTATGCAAAGTTAGGGATTGAAGAAAGGAGTGGTCAAAATCTCAAAAAATATCGGCTGGGGTAAGATTGTTGTTAAATTGAAGAAGAAGAAGAAGTTTGGTTGGAAAAGATTTTTGAAGATAGATGAAGTTAACAAGTTAACTGCAGTCGTGCAGTTGCAGAATGTAGAATGAAGTCGGATTTGGAAGCCTGTGATCTGGAAAGATGAAGGGATCATTATCAAGATTTACAATTGGTAGGGTGAAGATTTAGAGATTCAGTCGACCAGAAATAATATGGAAAATGCAGCTGATAAGAATATAAATAAGATCAGAGGGGACGAAGAACTTATAATACCAACTGATTCTATTAATTTTGTAGAAAAGTGGGTGAAGATCAGAAGGCTTCCTCTCAAATTAGGGAGCTCGAAAAACTTTGCGACTATATGTGCTGCATTAGGTGGATTGGTGTCAATCAACTCTGAAACCTTATCGCTTCAAGCTGATTACAAACATCTCTGGAGTTATATCATGAGTCTTTGATGGTCGTCGGGATGGACTACGATAAGTAGTCCCCAGTCGCATTTTTCTTTAGTTTTTGAAGTTGTTTTCCTCTGAGCAGGCTTGGGATCCGCCACGGCCTCGTAAAGTGTTGAAGGCGTCTTCTAGACAGAGAGGTGATGATATTCTTATGATACACCCTTGAATAGTATATGACCTTGTTGTGGTTATGGCCTTTTGGTTGATTGTGTCTTCTGAGCTTTGATAGTGAAAGGATTCCATGTAGATCCTCAGTCCCCAAGTATGGTTTACATGTTTCCATCTTGTATGGTCAGTGGGTTGACCATGAGAAGAATGCTGAGAAGAAGAAGAGAAAGAATGTACCTGCTGCTATCGAGAAAGAAAATCAAAAAGCTGCAGCAAGCAAGAAGAGAAGAGGAAATGAACCAGAAGATCATCCTGCAGAGAAGAGAGAGCAAGAAAAGCAGCTGAGAGCGTACATTGTTCCAAATATGGGGGACCTGAAAAAGTCTCCATACTTCTCGACATTAGACAGAGATCAAAAGAAATTGTTGGGTACCTTCTACAAACACGCTATGCAAAGGTAGGAAACACACAGAAAAATGAACTTCTATTCATCTATGTAGAGGTTTTTGTTTATATCATTAATGTTGAAGTTTTTGTTTATCCTCCTGCAGTCAAGCAGCTTGGGTTATAGATGATGCAGCTAACAAAGCTCAGTTTGGTGTCCAAGGAGAACACATTAATGATCTAATGTTCAATAAAGACCTTGATGTCCTAATTCTTTTCTACTACTACTACATGAGGAAGATAGCAGCACAAAGGGAGAGAGAAAAAATGAATAACGAAGACAGCCAAGATCCACTGAAATACATCCACTTTGAGATTATGGCACCTACTGCATTTGTAAGTCCTTACTTAAAGAAATTTAGTGGCAACTCGTCATTATAACTATTGATGACACATAGTGAACAAAACAGTTGATTCATTTAGCAAAGAATGAAGTCCACATAAAGATTGGACTTCATTCCTGGAGTGAAGTCCACATAAAGGACTTCATTTTTAGAATGAAGTCCACATAAATGTTGAAGTTTATTTTTATGATGTAACTGCTTTATTGATAGTATTGTGAATTTGAAAATTTATATATATATATATATATATCTTTGCAGACATATTTCCATGAGAAGAAAGTGGATGATAGGAAAGGTGAGATTGACGACTTCATAGCAACTATGACTAGCAAGACTCAGAAGTTAATCATTCCAATGAACCTGCCTGGTGAAGGCAAATCAAAAGGGCCTATGGGTTTACACTGGCACGTGCTTGTTTACGACATCGGAGAGTATCAGTGGGAGCATTACAACTCACTCAAAAGAGGAGATATAGTTGAAAAATGTGCAAATAATGCAAGGAAAATGGTTGCCTACTGCAAACCACACATTGATAAACGGCTGGTGAAAAATGATCTAGAAAGAGGCTCTGACTTAAAAATTGAGCAAATGCATGTGCCTGATCAGGGAGCACATCCGGATTGCCTTCTCAATACATGTTACTGGATAAAGCGAAGTTGCAATCCATTGCTCCTGAAATCTCAGCATCGGATTCCGAGAGATGAAATGATAAAAAAGATGCAGCGGTGGAGATACAGAATGGCGTGCAAGCTTCTAAATGATGAGAAAGATGGATTAAGTTGGAGTGAAACAACTAATGAAGAATTTCTTAACAATCAACTGATTAAAGATGGTTGCAATGACTGAAATGATTAAACCTTAGCTTCTCCAATGTCATATATAATCTGATCTACTTATTCTTTTAACTATACTATTTTGGACAGTAGATTACTGAAACAAATTTTTTTTCTAAAAAATGGTATTTTGTCTATTAGATTAGCTTCTAATGTAATTGATACTCTAATATGTTTTATAGTTTCATCTATAATATTTTGGATAGTAGATAATATCAATGTTTTGTCTTACTGTCTTATTTTCTAATGAATTTTGTAGAATGAATGTTCCTTTGATGTTTTTGCTGGACTACAGTTCGCCCCTCAGAATGGACTTCATTATTTGGAATGAAGTCTTGGAAAACTTCTAGTCCATAGAATGGACTTCATTCCAGGAATGAAGTCTATTAAAAACTTATAGTCCATAGAATGGACTTCATTCCAGGAATGAAGTCTAGTAAAAACTTCTACAGTCCATAGAATGGACTTCATTATTTGGAATGAAGTCTAGAGAAAACTTCTCTGGTCCATAGAATGGACTTCATTTTTGGAATGAAGTATAGGAAAACTTCTCTGGTCCATAGAATGGACTTCATTTTTGGAATGAAGTCTAGAGAAAACTTCTCTGGTCCATAGAATGAAATTCATTTTTGGAATGAAGTCTAGGAAAACTTCTCTGGTCCATAGAATGGACTTCATTTTTGGAATGAAGTCTAGGAAAACTTCTCTGATTCATACCATATATATATATAATTTAGGTCCATTCTGAACAATGAAGTACATATCCAAAAAAGAAAAGGCAAATAATATTTCAAAAAAAGGAGTTCACAAAGGAGAACAAAGGAGTTCACAAAAATAAGTGCATATCCCAGAAACAGAACAAACAAAAATAAGTGCATATCCCAGAAACAGAACAAAAAAAAAAGAGTTCACAAAGGAAAACTAACACCAGAAAACTAATAAAAAGTTCAGGCATACTAATCCAGCATTAATGCACGACAGGTAGCTTTGTTGTGGTTCCCAATCTTCTTGCAATTGGAGCACTTCATAGGCCTCCTTTCCTTCTCATAAGCACTGTGAATACGCTTCTTTGGCGGTCTCCCTGGAGGTGGCCTTGGAATACCAGGAAGGACTCTCTCTTCAGGTTCATACGCCTCTGGCCTATCGTAGTTGGGAATTGGTCGAATTACAGGAGCATAAGAGTTGCGGAAGTGGTTTGAACCAAAGTAAGGCTGAATAAACCTCAAAATATCAATACCACTCATAGTAATAGCAGCAGTGGCGTGAGCACAGGGGAAACCAAACACTTTCCATCTCTGGCAAGTACACGTCATCTGGGAGAGTGAACCTCATATATACCATTACCTGACTCGGTAACATTCCATGGACGACCTATATCGACATGTGACTTGAGTAAAGCTTTGTATATGGGAGTCAAACTATCCCGATAAGTTCTACCAAGCTCACGCCTTTCTGAACTCATCCTCATAATCTTTATCCTGAGCTCATCAACAAGAGCAGCTGGAGGCAGATCCCTTTCACGATGAATCCAGTTATTGAAAGACTCTGCAATACTTGATGAGTGTGTGCCATACCTATATCCTACGTAGAAAGCATTTTCCCAGTGCTTGGGATCGATATTTCTGATGTACTTGGCAACCCACTCACATCCTATGGTGCACATCTCATTCAAAGCAGACTCATATTTGGCAACGCTGTAGCAGTATGCAGCTTTATGGAACAAATCCCCGAACTTGTTTATACTTCTCATGTCCTTTTTTGATAGGAAGGTTATTCTTCAGATGATAAAAACAGTAACTATGATAAGAGTTGGGAAAATACTTGGGAATACTTTGCTTCAGCCCTTCATGATGATCAGTGATAAAAGTAGGACGAGAGTCGACACAATGCTGCAAGTTTTCCATGAACTACTCCCAACCTTCAATGTCTTCAGAAGGAACTAAAGCAAACGCAAAAGGGAAGAAACCTACAGAAATGAAAAGAAAACAATGGAACTAAAAAGTGAGTCTATAACTATAACTTTTCTATAACTTCATTCTTGGAATGAAGCCTATAAATATAACACCAGAAAACAATAAAAATCAATATAACACCAGATAACAAATAGAAATCAATATCTATAACTTTTCTAAGCTTCATTCTAGGAATGAAGTCCATTCTGTATAAGATGGACTGTAGAATCAAATGTCTATAACTTTCCTAGACTTCATTCCAAAAATGAAGTCCATTCTGTATAAGATGGACTGCAGAATCAATATCTATAACTTTCCTAGACTTCATTTTTGGAATGAAGTCCATTCTGTATAAAATGGACTGTAGAATCAAATATCTATAACTTTCCTAGACTTCATTCCAAAAATGAAGTCCATTCTGTATAAGATGGACTGTAGAATCAATATCTATAACTTTCCTAGACTTTATTTTTGGAATGAAGTCCATTCTGTATAAAATGGACTGTAGAAAACTAATCAAAGTAGAAACTAATCAAAAGTACCTTGGTTCCCATTCACACCAGTGGCAGCCATCAATGTTCCCTTGAATCTCCCAGTGAGAAATGTTGCATCACAGTAAAGCATAGGACGAATGAACCGGCATCCTTCCATACAGGCAGCAAAATATATTAAAAGCCTTTGAAAACGTTTAGTCACTTTATCATATTCAAACTTGATATAGCTGCCAAGATTGGTAGCCTTTATTGCTTCAACATACCAAACAAGATCTGTATAACTTTTTACATCATCGCCATATATCTCTGCCTTAGATGCTTCCTTCCCTTTATAAGCATGGTGGTATTTTATGTTAATACCGTAACAACTCTTCACCTGAGAAACCATATCCTTGGGCTTTAAAGACGGATTAGACTGTATTTGATCCTTGAATAGATGTTTTATCAATTTCTTCTTCACAGGTGGTTCCTTCAGCTGATAAGCACCACCACATTTGTGCTCCCCATTGAATTCCTTGATAGCAAAGACATTTTTCTGCAGTATCAATTGGAATACAATGATACCAAGGACATTTTTCTCGCATCCCTACCACACTTGGTCTGTGTACCTAAGTCTATCATTCTTAATCTTTTCAATTGTATAACCAGACTTTGCAAAAGCAATATTTGCTTCGACGCCTAAGCGAACCTCATCAACATCACCATGAAAAACTTGACCAACACCTTTAAAAATATCTTCCCACCCTGCATATAAAAGAGGTTTTAATTCCTCATGACCTTCCGTCAGGTATTTAATCTTTGAAGTCTCAGTGAACCCACTACATGATTCATCATCACTGAGCGACTGCGTGGAAATACCAGATGAAGAGGTAGAAGAGGTAGAAGCACCACCATTAGAAGCCTCCTCAACATACAAATTAAAACTAGGCAATTCCTTTGAACAAGTAACATCAATTAGTCCTTGAAGAGAATAATCACAATTGATGACAACATTATAACAACCTTCGCCATCCCTAAATCTTATGCTACGAGGAATCAAGTTTCTCCAATAATCACAAACATGTATTTTGAGGTCACACATCATCGTATCTAAAGAAACTTCAAAGGGAATAATATCCCCTTTGTAGTACACAACTGCATAACAACTTGAGAGCGCCATACTGAACCTGAAAAATGAAACAAAATAACTTCATTCAATAACATTCTAACAGATAAACAAATGCAGCAATACTACTTATTCCTTAAAAAGAGTTCATTCGTTAACATACTAACATATAAACTAACTATAAACAAAGCAGCAAAGTACTTCTTCCTTGACAAAAGAATGAACTTCACTCCAGGAATGAAGTCCATTAAAACTCTCTATAGTCCATGCAATAGAATGGACTTCATTCCTGGAGTGAAGTCTAGAAAAACCTCTCCATTCCATACCATAGAAAAAATGGACTTCACTCCAGGAATGAAGTCTATCAAAACTCTCTCCATTCCATGCCTTAGAAATGGACTTCACTCCAGGAATGAAGTGTATTAAAACCTCTTCATTCCATGCCATAGAAATGGACTTCATTCCCAGGAGTGAAGTCTATTAAAACCTCTATAGTCCATGCCATAGAAAATGGACTTCACTCCAGGAAATGAAGTTTATTAAAACTCTCTATAGTCCATCCAATAGAATGGACTTCATTCTTGGAATGAAGCCGTAACAACAGAATGACTTCATTCGTTAACATCCTAACAGATAAACAAAGCCTTAACAGAACGACTTCATTCATTGCTATTAAAATTAAAAAAACAAACTAATCAAAGAAAAAATTAGCTGATCTATAGAATTACTTCAAATCAAGGAAAGGATTGCGTGAAAGCTTACCAAAGAACAAGAAGAATTCGAGATCGTAAACTTAAAACACCAATATCTGAATCTCGAATCTGTGATTCCAAACACCAATCTCCGAATCTGTGATTCCAAAAAATCAACTCCAACAGAATCAATAATCAACCAAATCTTCAAAAACAAATCAACCTCCGTAATCAAATCAATTCCAAATCAACCTTCGTAATCAAATTAACTCTGAAATCAAGTTAATCTGCTGTAAATCGGATCGATCTTGGTATCAAGATCGAAATCTCGAAAGATTTCGTCAACCCTAGAAGAAAAAAAAATCTGCAGCGAGAGAAGAACTTCCACAGGAGAGAGAAAATAAAAACTGAAACTGAGAGGTTTTCTGCTTATATATGTCGGTAAAAGGACCAAATAATAAAAATTTAGGACCAAACGATAAATGGAGCACGTGTAGGGGTGTTTTGGTAACAGAAAAATAATATTCCGTGTGGGTGGACAATACCCTAGGACCAAACCATAATTTCTAGGACCAAACTATAATTTAATTATCCAAAAAGGACCAAACAGACACATGACTGGGTCAGTAGGATTAGACTCATCCTAATATATTATTCCTAGGACCATATGGTATTTCCTACTAGAATTCCTACGGTTATTACACATCCCAAACAAGGATATATCATATTCTTGGGAATGCGATTTCATACCCAACAACTCTTGTTGGTCCATAAGGAGTGAACGGCCCAACAAAAATTTTAACCGTCCCATCTCTACCGGAATATACACTTTTCTAGACAAATGGCCCCTTTGTCTTTTTCTTTTTTTTCCTTTTGATGTTTCGACGGTTCCGGTTACAGTTAACAGTAAAAAAATCTAGCTTACCAGAGTAGAACACGTGTCATAATATATATAGCATGAGCACGGACCTACCCTGGTACATCTGAAGACTGAAGGCAGTGAAGTTGGTCCCTGAGGAGACCCAATCCAATGGTCAAAACTTAATAGGGTATTCAATGGAGTATAAGAAAAGTCATTCAGTATATATTCGAGCAATATAGGGTTTTGAAATTGCGGAGTATTTCCTTTTGAGATTTTGTTTCCTAGTAGTTTTCTTCTTTCTTTCGGATAATCTAGGCGCTGGTAATGGAGTTGAGCTGGCTGTTCTTCTTATTGCTTATTGGTGGTATCATGAGAGCGGTATTCATGTACATGTGGTCGAAGGTTAAAAATATTTATGAGAATTGCACTCTTTGCTCGACGAATTGGATGACCTTCATAAAGAGGCTTCTAATATGGTGAATATCATGCAGACTTTGGAACGCAAGGAGGATATGAAACTAGCTATCATGGACAAGTTGGATTTTCAGAACTCGCAGGGTTTGTCTCGAAACATGACGAGGCTTGCCTTACTACTAGACATGGATTATTCTACCACTTCAGTTTTAAGAAGTCTCCCTCAGGAGTTTCTAAGGATATGGCAGCGTTTGGGGAAGGTAAATACAGAAGGACTTGCGGATGAACTAGAAGCTAGGTTGCCACCACTTATTGCAAACACGGTATTTCTGGTGATCATCAAACCCGTGTTGAAAAGCAAAGTAGATAAAGTGGGTAAAGCGGTTTCTTCTATGGTAGAAGCTCAATTATCCTTGGTAAAGAAGCAGGATGCCGTGTGTGTTAGGGTCGAGCAATTGTGCCGTTTCGAAGCCGATAAAATTCAACGGGCGCGCATGCAGTTAATTTGAGGACGTTCATGGTTTGAAAGTTCTACTCTCAAGTAAGTAAGTTTGGTCCAGATTGGACTATAGTCCTGTATTTCTTTTAATCTGCTAACTAGGTTGGAACCAACCGACAAGGCAGGGACGATTAGATCAATCACTCTCCAATATGAATAGATGGTTCTTATCTAGATGCACATAGCGTCCTAACTTGCATTTTTTTTCCTTCCTATTCCTTGGCCTGCAGCCTTTAAACCCTCCAAATTGGGAAGCTTTGGAGGGGATGAAATCTAGCTGGGGACAATTTTTTGTAATTTATCTTTTCTTGAATCCGCAGGGAAGTTTCTAAATGGCAGCTCATTTTTCTGGTTTGGTCTCTTGGTTTTCGCTGCTTTAGTTAGATACGGTTCGTATTGGGTTTGGTTTGTCTCGCGATTGTATTGGGTCTCCTGCTTTGGATTTTGTTTACTTATTTACTGAATTCTTACTTATACCGATGATGATGATAGAAAAGGAAAAAGGAAAAACCGTAAGACACTTTAATTTATTTATTTTAGTCTCGAATCATTGAGATACAAGCATCTTAATTACACAACAAAACACACACGTCGGGAAATCATCATGGGAGTATTGATCTCTCTAAAGGTACACCAGCATGCTCGAATACATGCAGGTAGTACTGGTTGATTAATTGATCAATAACATCTCGATGATCTTATATTATACTGAAGCAAGAACTGCACGAGAAAAAACACTCAAAAACAAATGAATCCTTGGAGAAGATATGGATGGATTGTTGATGACAATCAAGTACATTCCCCACCAAGAGCAGGCCAAGAGCAGGAAGATCCTTCGAAACAACTTTGCCATGAAAGGCCGAGGAAGCCTGATGGTCCACACCAATCTCCTTTTGCATGGCAATCGGCATCTACAGAAGCGAAAAGAACACCAAGCATCATAACCAACACAATGAAAAAACTTATAAATTTTTTGCTCTCCATTTTGCTGCTCTAATTTTTGTTGTTGTTGTTGTATATAGAGTATGGATGCTCATATGCTCATATATATATATACATAGTTGGTGCAACCATTTGGCCTTGGAAAGGCCAAGAAGTATGAATGCATTATTACTAAAGTCAATGACAACTATTATCATTTGATTATTATTATGTTTATTAATAAACAAAACCATGCAATAACTAGTAATGAATTTTTTTTCTGTCAAGATGCTAATTATAATTATTATGACACTCATTTGATCCTATCGCTTATCCGCTTGCTTTGGCTTCATATATATCTAGGAATAATTCAATATATCTGCTAATTATTTTTTTTTTTTTTTTTTTTTTTTTGGACAATCAACATATTTCAATTCATTCAAAGGAAAATAGTGATTACATGTTCGCTTACAAGAATAAAAAAAATATCAAAACAAAAAATAATCAAAATTCTAATACAAATAAGGACACCAATTACAAGTAGATCGCGAAGAGAAAGAGCGATAAACCGCAAAGATAACCAAAAGAATTTCATGTATAAGAATTCGTTATTTAAAAAAAAAAATTATAAAAAAATTTATTTATTTTTTTTTTAAAAAAAAATTCTATTTGTTAATATTATTACATGAATTAACATGGAAGGTAGTGTTAATTTGCCCCCCTTGTGACACAATCTCGCCCCCCTCCCGCCGTTTCGGCTCCCTTGGCAAGGTTTCCCATGAGGCCCGCTGGTAGACTAGCACATCAACCTGTTCAATTAATGTAATAGTATGTCGTTGGAGCTTAGCTTGTTAGGCTTCCAACTAGTTTCATGTAATAATATTAAAAAATTTATTAACAAGAAATAAATATTAATAGTATTATTGAAAAATCCGTACCGTACGCTAGTAATGAAGTTGTAATTAATGTCAAAACGCTAATTGAATTATGGCGTCACACATTACGTTAACAAGCTCCTAACCCGTCGCCTACGCATCAGGATATGATTTTGATTAAATAAAATTATGTCATTCAGCATGTTTAGATGTCTTTTGCACACAGAAATATATGGATGTGATTCTTCTTGATAGAAATAACTATGTGGTAGTCGAGTGTATCTTTATCGGAAAATGTGTCATTTGTCCAAAAAAATTTAAAATACGGTTCAAATGGACGAGTAAAAACTTTTATGGGTGAAATATTGTCAGCTATGAATATCTCCGGTTTCGGGTGCTACATGACTTTCACAACTAATTTGAGTCCACAACCTCCAAAGTTTTATGGTTAGATCAACTGTCCATCTGGTTGCATTGCAGCCCATCCACGGCTCCGCACTCACAGCTTTAACTGACCATCCATAAGTCGTAAGTCTGATTCGGGAAGCCTTCATTCTCAATCATTGAACACAATTCAGTTACTGAACTACTCAATTTATGCACAGGGGCGGCGGAGTATGAAACTTGATTAAGGAGAAGTGAAGTTTTGTTAGGCTAAGAAAGCAAAAAGACATGACTATGAACTTCATAGTTAACTAGTTAAGTACACATTCTCATGGGCGACGTAGCTTATGATCTTGCAATGGTAACGTGACCGACTCCAGATCAAAAAGTTACCAATTCAATGGTCTGTGAATCAAGTTCTCAAAGTATCTTGTACAGTGACCATCCACGTCCAATGAGTTAAATTGTTTCCATTAGGAGAACCACGTACGTAATGATGCGTTAATATTCTTGGCGAATAAAAAATTGAGGCATTTGAAGAGTACACAAGCGTATGTAATTAAGCAATCTTTTTTTATTGATTGGACTTTTCGTTCGATAGTTTAACGTATACAGCTAATCTCATCTACGTGTTCTTAATTATAATGCATTATGTAGTTTGGTTGCTTCTTCTATATATATATTGTATAGCAAGTTTGTGCGAAGACATAATGAAGATGAACAAGACTTCGGGTTTGTTCGGCGGCGTTGTGCCGATTCTGATACTGGTGGTTCTTCTTCTGGCTTTTGTGGATGTTGCTGTCTCACAAGGATGCTATGGTGTTGATGAAGATTGTGGATTTTGGAAGGAATACTCTTGCTGTGATGGATTGTCTTGCGAGCTTTTAAACTGGCTCAGGTGTACTGACCGAGCAGGCGGACCAAGATAGGATCTAAATTGCTCTGCACGAGGTTCTGCATGTATCACGACCAACCATTCCGATCAAGAATTCATGTTATCAAATAAATTGTTGCGTTTCCTTTGGCTTTTTATGTTTTCGTTGTTATGTTGATCATATCAATATTTGCTTCTTAATTCTACGTGTTTGTTTTCGTTGTTATGTTAATTCTACCTCTGAGTATCCAATCTAATGGATCCACTGATGAGCCTACAAGTCATATAAATCATAAATAAAATGCGTACTCCACAGATTTTCTTCAGTATGAGTAACCTAGCTTATGATTTGAACAATTTGAATCATAACGTGACCAACTCCGGATCAGAAGGTTTCAACTTTCATGTTCGATTCAGGATATGATTGTAATTAAATAATTTTTTTATAATTCAGCATGTTATAATGTATTTGGCACACAGAAATATATGGATGTAAATTCTTCTTCTTGATAGAATTTTTTTTTTTTTTTTTTTCACAAAATTGGTTAAAAAGACCAAAATCAACAAATCCTGGGTGAAAAAGACATTTATATTTTGATACTTTTTAAATGGACAAAAATACTAAAATAGTCAAAATATAAACAGTTTCATCGTACCCATTTTTCAAATATATATATATATTTTTTATTTACATCAGGATGTATCCAGTTTCATCCTTGCCATTTTTTAAGTTTAAGTCAGGATGTATCCAGTTTCATCCTTCTATTTCTTTTTTTTTGTCCATTTCACCCATACTAATTTTTACTCGTCCATTTGAACCAGGTTTTAAAAATATTTGGACAAATGTCCCATTTTCCGTTTTTTTAGAATAAGTAATTGGGGGATATCAAAACTAATTGGGGGATATAGCTACAGGACAAAAACGGTGTCCCAATAGCAATTTTGAGTGACCCCCTATGTAATTATTTTTTTAATTCCTAATCTAGCCCTCACTAATCCTAATTAGTGATTAATTTTAATTAGTAAAATCTTAAGTATTGGGGGATATATTAGTTTGATTTTTTATTTTAATTTGTGTGAGTGAGGAGTAGAAGGAGAGGAAAAAAATTTGAGTGGAATTTGTTTTTGAAAATGGAAGATGATTGTGATAAGAGAATTGCAAAGCAATTGAATCTTTAGCTCAACTACAACAATCATATCTTCAATCTTCTGTATGATAACAACTCACAATTGGAGTTATATGATGAACCAACACCTTTGAATCATGATTTTCGTGACCATGAAGTGTTTTGTGAAGAACCAACTCAAGAAAGTAAACATGTTCAACATACAAGCAACCCCAACACACAGGTAATGCTTCAAAGAGGTCGAAAATTTGATTTTTTTTTCGAAACCGCCATTGCCTGAAAAGCTTAATACCGGCATGCTCGTTGTATGAATACTACGCCGGAACCTCTATAACCGGCATTGTATTCATACAACTTTGTATCTTGGGACAAAATATCCACAATTGTTGAAGAACATACCGGCGTGGTATTCAAACCAAGATTGCATGCCGGTTTTCTGTCACATATTTAAGAGTATTTGGAAATTTGGAATACCGCATGGACGTTAGCAAACACCACCATGAGGTACATGTCGATTTATATAAAACCAAATAATGTAACTGATTGTTCCGGATAGAAATTTCTATCGGGACGAGGTACCTGCAGTGTTTTGAGCATTCCGTATATGCCGGTATGTGTACCGATATTTCTAAAACTGATCTCTACTATGCCGGAACATACAGTACAAACCAAAAAGACATGTTGTTGCGATCCTGGTTTCTTCGCATGTTTACCATTATAACTTCATTGCAAGTAGATATAGTTTGTGTGTATCAAAAAGAAAAATGCAGAGTTTTTTTTTTTGTGTTAAATTTCCCCTCTAGATTAGCTATATTTTGGTAAAACATTGGGAAAAAATCTGGTCAAAATTCAGGGCCTAGTTCGTTCCTTCATTATTTTTTTTGGTGTGCTAACATGTGCTTGGTTTTACTCTTTTTAGTGTAATAAAAATGTTTTGGTCCCAATTCTCTTGACTTTCTACTGTTTATCTATTGTAGACCTAGTCTTATGCTAACTTTCAAGTAAGAAGAGATCAGAGAAAAGAGAGAAAATTTTCAGATTTTTGTAAGTGAAAGGTCCCCCCAGTCCATGAAGAAGAGGCCAATTTAGTATGAATGGTGTGAAAAGCCTGTAATATGAGTCTTGATATGTCTTAGAAAAAAGAAAGAGAAAGTGAGTTTGTTTGAGATCAGAGGTATTGCAGTGTGATATAAACATGCGAGTTAGGGGTATGAGTCTTGATATATCTACTTCGCATGTTTACCATTATAAGTCACACACTAAATCTCGGAATGACAACACCGAAAGAATAGCTGAGACCAGGAACTGAAAAGAATATAAGTGTATCAAAGTTATGGTACCGGCATGGAAACTTAAATGTCGAGGATGCCGGTATATGATACCGGCATGGAAACTTATATGTCGATGATGCCGGTATATGATACCGGCATGGAAACTTATATGTCGAGGATCTTGGTTTTGTCACATATTTATGAGTATTTGGAAATTTGGAATACCGGCATGGACGTTAGCAAACACCACCATGCCTAAGTACATGTCAGTTCTATACTGGAACCAAATAATGTAAACCGATTGTTCGGCATAAAAATTTATATGTCGGGACGCTGTTCGGGCGTGTTTGAGCATTCCATATGTCTGTACGGATTGACCATAGAAGTACTCGAACTCCTTTAGTGAAGTTTAATTAGAATGAAAAAAGAAATCAAAGAAAATGGAATCATAAAAGACTTATAATTAGAATGACTTCTTCTTTTTCATTCAATTGGTACCAACAGAGGATGTTAAGCTGATGATGCTGGACAAGAAATGGAAATGGATTGCAAATCTCCTAAATCGGTTAATAGAAAAACTGAACACCCTTCATTTCTTTTCTTGAAATGAAATTACATCACTGCTTTTTATTAACACAGCAAACATTTCCATTTCTTCTTTCTTCTTTCATAATTTTTGGTTCCATCGTCACTATATATATCTGGCTTGCTTTTTCTCCATATCAAAGACATGATATACCTTTGTTAGGCTGTCGTCGAGATAATGAAGGATCATGGTCCATTGGGGTTTTCTTTGGAGAATCTCCTTTCTCTTTGAAACCCATTGAATATGTAAGTTTCTTCCTTTTCATTTTACAGTTTTTTGAGTTTTGATTTGGCTAACAAATTTATTCAAATGCGAACTTTGCAACTAGTGCGCATATGGAGCCTTCCTGAATATAAACAATTGCCAAGAATATGGATGTGCGAGCATATAAGAAACATCAATATATCTTAGAGCAACAAAATCAAAAAATGTTAAAAAAATACGTCACCTGGTATTTTATTTTTGCAATGTAATTCCTTTGATATTGCCTTGTGTTGCGCCTTGCCCTTGCCTTGTGTTGGTTGTTGACTCGTCCCACCAACTTCGTTTTGGCTTGCTAATTGACTTGGATGAACCTCATCATCTTCCTCCTCACTTTCCCCTTTATTTTTCTTCGCTTCTTTGGCTTTTGACCTATAACATAAGCAAACAAAACAAACATAAGAAAAGTCATGGCAGTTTAGGAACCGGCATGGAAACTCTAAAACAAACCAATGCCGGTAACATGTTCCGGCATAAAACTTTAAATATCGAGCATGCCGGTATCGTAGTACCGGCATCCTATGGAACTTAAATAGTGTGCCGGTATTGAGCACAATTTCAGTGATGTTTCTGTATGTTTTAAGTGTACTACCGGCATTTTGAATTGAACTAATGCATGCCGGTTTTTAAGTACCGGCATTCACGAAACCTAGATACAATGCCGGTACAAAAAATTGTTCCTGTGTGTTTTAGTTGACTATCGGAATAGTCTTCAACCCAATTTGTATGCCGGCATCGCAAATTCACTATCGTAAATTGAAACTAAGCGTGGTATTCATCCCAAATGCTATGCCGGTACCTAAACCGTCATGGTATTCAAACCTAGATCCTATGCTTCTGATTTCGTAACTTTCGCAGTTTCAGCTATTGTTGGCAATTCTAACCTAAACCCATGGCTACAAATCGATTAAAACAATCATAAATGAGTTCAAAAATCACTTACCTTCTCGGAGAAGCCATGATCATGAGTGGTTGATCATCCGAGCTCACGATGATCCTCTTCTAGTTGTTGAGCAATGTTCTCGATTCTTTGTTCATGTGTTTGTTGAGCAATCAATTTGGTTCTCGGTTTTGCTTTCGATTTGGTTCTTCGAGGCATGAACGATGAGGAAGAAGATGAAGATTTTTTTTTTTGTTGATCATCAAACCGGAATTGGGGGATATATGAATTTGGTTATTTGATTTTATGTTTTAGGGGAAAGGGCATAACAGTCTTTTCATAATGTTTTTAATTAATCTAAGGGTGTTTTAGTATTTTTTCATCCAAAAAATACCCCTTAGCAGCCACCTTTGGTTGGGGGAAGTAATTCATATCCCCCAATTAATTCTCATATCCCCCAATTACTAATTCTATTTTTATCAGATTTTTTTTTTCTTGATAGAAATCACTTTGTATGTAATCGAGCGTATCCCTACCGCTTGTCTTTTCGAGATGGTGTAGAGTGGGTGCGAGTTCCACCCTCACCTCTTCATAAACAGGGACGGTGTAGTTGAACGCAACTGCACACCGAGCTCAATTGACTTTAAACTCGGCGGTGACTATAGATTAATTTTTGTTTAATTAATTATCTGTTGATTACGATTATAACAGCCAATCAACTGATGCATTAATAATAAAGATCAAAATAAAAAATTAATTTAGTAAATGCCAATGTTGTATCAAAATGTGATGTCGCACATAATTGAGGTTTTAACGTTACCCATTAAGAAAACTGGATGAGGTTTCAGATGAATATCAATGATTCGATCTGAACGAACCGGGAAGGCAGGAATGATTCGATCAATCACCGTGGCCTCCAACTTCCAAGATGAATATCAATGCTACTCCCTCCGTACCTAGGCCGAATTTTGATTTTTCTTTGTATCACTAAATAGGCGGAGTCCTATTTTCAAGATGAATTTTCTCACAAATACCCTTATTTATTGTACATGGAGAATTGTGTTAGTAATAAGACAAAGGGTAAAACAAGAAAAAACATAAAAAATAATGAATTCAAGATAACTTTCTTACTCTAAGAGATTTGGTCTCTCCGCCTATATATATGGTACGGAGGGAGTAATATTTTTTATATATCTAGCTGCACTTGCATCTTGAGGAATAACTAGCCTCCAGACTTGCATTTCTTAAATTTTTCTCAAATTTTCTTATCTTGACCTGTATGGACAAACGCATCAAGCCAGCTCCTGATCAAGTCCAGCCCAAACCAAACAAGTGGACTTTCAAGCTCTTTTGTCAATTGTAAAGATTTGCATAGTTTCACTGGATGACGCTGGCTTTGCCTCCTCACAGGTGTTTTGAAACTGAAGAAGTTATTGGATTAAATTTTGATTGTCGGCATTCCAAATTAACATAATACAGTATTTTTAACATAAATGCATTTCCCGTTCTGCTAGTGATGGAGTTGGGCTGGCTTGTAGCTCTTATTGCTTATTGGTGCTACCATGAAGGCAGGATTCATGTACATGTGTCCTGTAGGGGAGAAATATCGCACAGAGCTAATCCACGGCCTTACCTCCACTAAGACAACCATTAGCACGAAGAGGAAAGAAATTCGTTAGAGTAATCACACGACAATAAAGAAGACACACGAAGAGGAGCCATGCGACTAGTACAAGGCGATACTTATCAAGATGGGCGCGAAGTAGCAATGCGAGAAGACAATGACATCTTCCCAGATCCCGCGAATGAGACAAATTGAAATAAGATCA
>JAJJWW010011109.1:0-78514 GCA_023531295.1 Papaver armeniacum
ACCATTGTTTTTTTGAGGGGACCATGGTTTTATTTTGGGGTAAGACATTAGAAGAAATCTAGGTCACCTTATCTAGATATTTATATTAATGCCTAAATTACCCTCTGATTAATTTTGGGAATGATTAGTTAGTGTTAATAATAGTTAGTGTGATTAGTGGAATGATTTTTGAATAAACATTTGAGATTAAAAAAATCGATTTTTAAAAGAAGTAAATTATTGAGAGAGAAAAAGTTAGAAGATGAAGAACACAAACATGGAAAATAAAACTTTTTGAGTTCACTAATCTAGACTATTCAAGTGATGATTCAATTGATGATGCTCATACGAATCTTCATCTTCATCTCCTTCCTCTCTAGAGTATATGTCAATCTTCACAATGATCTAGGATATAAATTATTTCTTAGATGGTGAATGTATTCTTCCCCAAAGCCAATATCAAGATGGTGAAAGCGATGGATTTTACCCAACCACAATGGAGGGTGAGACTATTTTGGTACCAGGTATGCTCTAAACTTAGATAATGTTGGTTGAATTGGTCAAAATTTTCAAAAAAATGTGAATTTTTAGAGTAGATTTGGCCTTGTTCGGTTAGATTGTGTGAAGAACATGCAAGAACTCATCTACATAGTGTAGTTCGGTTACTTTTTCTAAACACGCGGAGTTCCGAACTCTTCATTAATGGAGGTTTTGAAGTTCGGTTTAACGTACATGTTACAGGAACTCGTAAATAGGATTCTGATGTTATGTTGGTTTGCCAGAAATGTAATGAACTTCGAGAGTACGTTAGTTCGGTTAGGTTGTAACCAACAAGGCTAATAGAAATTTACGTAAAATAAGATTGCACATTAGTGTACAAAGTTGATTCTTTCATAAACTTCATACCCAACCAATATCTAACCGAGACTTACGTGCTAAAAAATTTGATTTATTTTACGTAAAGTTCGGTTAGTTGTCAACAGTCGACAAAGGAACTTTGAGTTCCATTTTCCATATAAAATCATCATTTAGAACTTTAGGGTCCATAAGTTCCTGTTAGTTCATAAACTTCATGTCAACCCACAATCTAACCGAACTTATGTACAATAAAATTTTGATTTAGTATACGTAAAGTTCGGTTAGTTGTCAACTTGGTTGAAAACCGAACTTTGAGTTCGGTTTTCTGGAAATAAAATTATAATGTAAGAACTTATTTACGATTGCAATTGATGTTGTTATATTTCTTGTAGATTGAATGTCAACCTATACCAATGGATAATCAACCTTCTCCGATTGGCATCTTTGTTTGAAGATACATCTAATCACTATGTCAATGATTTGGTTTTTTTGATGAAACTATTGATGCGAAAAAATTGGGCTCGAGAACATGCCAAGAAAGCCATGTGCGTATTAGTTTTGAATGGAAAAGAAAGCCAAACTCGTTTTTGAAATGGTTTGTGAGAGAAGTGGAGATCCCAATGTTAGTCACAAGAAGAATGGGTTATGTGTATAAAGGAAAAATGACGAGGAAAACGCAACGTGCTCAAAGAAAATTAAATGTCCGTTCCGGCTAGTATTTAGTAAGTGCAAAAAAAGAATGGATGGGTTCTATCTATAAGGATGGTGGTAGGTCATCATAACCACCCTCATCCAGGATGATCTTGAAGGACATGCAATAGCCGCAAGCTCACTCTTGAAATGGAGAAAATAGCTAAATTTAGGAGAATGGGAATTTCACCACTTAACATGCTTAAACACTAAAGGATGATAACAAGGATAATGTATCATCTTTGACGACCATTTACAATGCAATTGAGACAATTAAAAGGAATGAATGGAAGAATAGACAAGTGATGCAACAATTGTTTTTTTTGCGCTAAAGAGAAAGGCTACGCGGTTCAAAAGAAGGTAGGTACGGAAGATGAAATAACGCATCTCTTCATTGCGCATCCGAAGAGTGTTCAATTGGCTCAATCCTTCCATCAAGTTCTTATAATGGATTGCACTTACAAGACTAACAAATACGAGATGCCATTGTTGAACATTGTTGGTGGTACTCTCAGAAGTCACCCTTTACCAGATTACTTTTGTTTTCTAGAAGATGAGCAAGAACCAAGTTACACTTGGCGCTACAACAAGTGAAGGCCATATACCGCAGATGATGATATCCCAGAGGTTATAGTGACGGACAACGATGTAGCATTAATGAACGCAATAGAGAGAGTCTTCCCATAAAGACATAATATGCTTTGTATCGTTCATATATGGTGTAATGTGATGAATAGGTGCAAGCCTCAAATTTGTCCACCAAAGAGGAAAGCATTTGAAGAGATTAGTAAGCTAGGAAGATGAACAAGTGGATGCAAAAAGAATTCAATATACAATACACTATAAATCACGCTAAATGGGTTGCTTTCTCTAGTGAATGGGAGTCATTGACTTGGTCTCTCACCGAAGAAGAGTATAATCTAAATCTTGCGGCATTTGTCGAACATTGGTCTAGCTTGAATATACCAAGGATATTGTAACGTATGTGGTTAAGCAATGGTTAGAACCGCACAAGAGCGCTTCGTTTATGCATTTACCAACCACCATAAACACTTTGGGAATCAAGCGACAAGTTTGGTAGAATCGGCTCACCACCGGTTGAAGAAAAATCTTTTTGGATGTGTCGATAATTTTGTGATTGTGTTTAACATAATGGAGAATTACTTCATCCGCGAGATTGATAGAATTAAAGGGAAGTTCCAAAAAGCCGCATCATGAAGTACAAAGATTGTAGAAAAGGTGGTAACATCAAGAATATGGCGGACCTTCGGTTGTTCAAGGGACTCCATTATAATGTTTCACGTGCTTGCATTAAGAGGTTAATGGTAGAGGTGACTTTGATTGACATATGGGGAACCAAGCCGGACGAGGTGTGTGTTTGCAACATGATGAAGTCTATGGGACTCCCTTGTCGCCATATGATAGTTAAGTATGAACATGGCATAATTCCTCTAAGCGATATAGATTCATATTGGCAACAATTAAGTTTTGTCCCTCCTCCAAAGGCGATGTCGGAGAAGAGTTTGGTGACAATGAGATGGGAAGAATCGTTACTCCGAGATGTACTGGAACATGAACAAACTCAAAAAGCAAATATTTTGGGATGACATGCGGCCAATTGTTTATCCACACACTTCGGAGGAATGTGCACGAATAGAAAAAAAGGCAAAGGGCAAAGGAAGGCCAATCACCAAAGAAAACAAAAAACAAGTAAGAGAATATGCAAAGGTGTTGGCTAAGAGGAAAAGTGAAATGACGCCTTTTACTAGAGACCCTTGTGGGCATGAGCATACGCTGTGCGAAGTATCAAGAAGATTATAAGAAAAGGTCTAGGAATATTGTGGAAAAGGCGAAACAAGTGAACGGGATATGAAGAAAAAGGACCGATGTTACGCGCAACCAACCCCACCTACTCCATCGGAACCTAGCCAACCAATTCAACGAGACGTGAAGCTTAAGGCTCCAATATGCCGCATCCAAGAAAGAAGTCGACCAATTGATGATACATCACTTTTTGTTGATAGAAGGTACTTGGAAGAGCTACCTCCATATATTAGAAAGTACGTCATATCCACCGATGGCGTCCCTCCGGATGGTAATTGCGGATTCCACGTTGTCGTACAACAACTAGGGCCTTTCTTTGAAGGTGCAAAGTTGTATAATGATAATCAAATCACCTATGTCCGTCAAAGGATGTTGATGAAGCTAAGGACAACCCGAATTTTACAAGCAAATGTTGTCCGATGGGGATGCTAGTCTCAATGTGCAGTTTGTTAGGTATCAAAGGCGTCTCCACGGGGGGATCCAATCACAAGTGATCATTGGATGGCCATTCGATATGTGGGCACTTAATCGCATGAAGCATTCAATTGCGTGGTTCACTATTTCTCAAAAAGGTGCTAGTTTCACCTACACTCAAAAAACAAAAATATGTGTTGAGCAACTTAAACGTAGGAGAGTGGTGATTGCGCTTGTTAACAACAACCATTTTATAAGCCTCCAGTTAGAAAACGATTGTCCACTGCCTCCGATATGCGGATACTCTTATTGGCAAGGATTTAACCCCGACACAATGTTGGGATGGTGCATTAATGCGAGCATAACATGGAGATGTGGAAAACTTTGAAGGATTCGGAAAAATCATACACGAGGGTGTAGTTTCCCTTGCGGATGATTAAATGTACCATTAATTAAACTAAGTATGCTTTGAACATCAACATAAGAATCAAAGATTGTGTTTTTGGAATTAGATCTTATTTTTGGGTTATGCTTTCAACATTTTCATAAGAATAAGAAACGAGGCCTGTTATTTTTGGAACTTTTTTTTTTCATATTGGAACTTAATTACACATCATAGACAGGTGAGACATCAAGACTTAAGTTCGGTTAGGAAATGAAATTATAGGACATTGCCGAACTAAAACTAATGCTACATAACATTTAATATCCAAAACGTGTTATGAAAAAGTCTTTAAGGAGGCGGAAATGATATTCATATTTGAAATCCTTTCTCTTCCATCTCCGCCATTCGTTTTTTGATGTTAAAATGATTTCGGAGAATCCTTCGCCCCTAAGTCGATACCATTTACAATACTAAATAAAGCCATAAATTCCACAACTCTAGCTCTAATCTTGTGAATCGAATGAACAAGGCTATTTGATCACGGTTATGAGGGTTTGTTGTGTCGGAGCAGAATTTCTCATGAATTTTCCCCCAATAACTTTGACTCATAATACCATTCATTCTTAGTTCTTCACCCCTCTTTGGATAGTACAGTATGTAGTTTCTGCAAAGAGATAAATCTTCATCTAGAGTAAATTTAGGAGTAGTGGCTGCCATTTTTAGAAGATTTTGAGACAAAATGTTAACTATGAGACACATATTTATACCATCAGGGTGTATAACGGCTATAAAAATAGCCGTTACTTGAAATTATGTCATTCAAATTTCAAAATACATAGTTCGGTTACATAAGAAATGCATCGACCAAACCGAACTCAAAGGTTCGGTTGGTTATGTAAATCGCCAGAGGTAACCGGCGATTACCAGGCTAATCAAATTTCAAAAGTTTGACAGTGTAATGTTGGTTACATTGTAAAATTAGCGAACAACCGAACTTGTGGACCACCGAGTTGGTTTCGCATAAAAGGATACCACGTGGCAAGAACATTACCTTTGTAACTTTTGAAATTTTCTTTCAATGAGTTCGGTTAGACGCTTTTGCACGGTAACCGAACTTAGGAGTTCTATTACATCGCAAAACCATACCAATGGCCGAACATTACATTGTAACTTTTGAAATTTTCTTCTAATGAGTTCGGTTAGACCGCTTTTATACAGTGTAATAGAACATATGAGTTCTGGGTTTCCTCCAAAACCATACCAGTAAACCGAACATTACACTTTTGAAATTTTCTTTCTAATGAGTTGATTAGAGCTGCTTTTTCTGGAATGTAACCGAACACGGGAGTTCGGTTGTCTAAGAAACCTTTAGGCAACCGAATGCATAGTTCGGTTGTTTACGAGATTTAGTCTCTTAACCGAACTACCTAATTTTTTATTAAAAATTTGAATGTAATGAAACACTTAACCAAAGTAATCACTTAGAACACAAATTAAAAACCAAATTAAGAAATTTATTTACTAATCCACATCACCAAATCCGCCATAAAAAAGTATTCCAAATATAAGGAACCAAACCACCAAATCCGTAATTAAAAAGTATTCCAAACATAAGAAACCAAAGTAATAATTGTTGCAATCACTCATTTACCACGACCACTACCGGGAAACTTTTCTACTCTTGCGTTTAGGAGCTTTAGGTGAGTCCTTCGTCACTAGGGAGTGTCATCTCCACGCCTTGTTGTTCAACCATCCGACTTGAACCTTCCCCTTGTCGGCGACTCCTCTTGACGACATGGTCTGGCTTGGATCAACTCGGGGCTTGTATCGACAAGGTTTGGGATTAAAAACATTAGTTATTTGGTTGTACAAAGTCTGTTTGTTCTCGAGTATCCATCGCTCTCACTCCGGATTTTTGCCATCATTTTCTTCAACAATTTACCACTTGCCTTAACCTATTCTCATCAAAAACATAAGTAACTATTATTTTTCAATACTTCATAACAATTTGAAAAACAAAAAAGAAGAGTAAATTTCTTACCGCCAAATTCCACAAGATCAAGGCCTCATCACCACACAGAGGGGTATGCTTCATAATTTTCTTAGCCTCTTTCTCCAACGCCTTCGCTTTTGTCTTCCGGCCACGGGCTTGTTGGGAGTGTTTATTACACGAGGATGAGAAACATGTTCATACCATTCCATATATCCCTCGTCGTGACATTTTGGCTCATCAAGCGAATCTTGAAACTCTTCAACTTGGAACAAGATAATCCCTAAAGTTCTTCCAAGTGGTCCTTGATGGAGCAGGATCGTATTGGGGGTGAAATTCATCTCGGTGTTCTTAGTTCCCTGCTTCTTCACCTTGAAGTTGAAGTTTTCCACTTGTGGGACACTTTGGACACACAAACTTGTCTTAATACTCTTCGAGGATTATACATTGTACAACCTCCAGGATGAAACAACGGTCCATTATACGCCGCAATGGTGAGAAATCAATAACCTCAACATCCTCCTGCGTCTTCATCTAATGGAATGGTGTAAGGATGGAAAACCACATCTTCCACTGTTAACGTATCCAATTTCTCCCTCAACTCCAACACCTTTTTGTTCTTATTCTTTTCCTGTGAGTTTAAAAATTCATATTTACCAGCTGTAGGCTTCCCATAAGGCCAAGGAGTGTGAGCATGAGACAATTGCAGTTCAGGGAAGTGGCCGTACACCCAAACCTATAAGAAGAGGAAACAAATAATACATTCGCAATATGATTAGTAACAATACACATTCATTCACTTATATATTGAAACACACAAACGATAATTTAACGGGGTACCTGGACAAGGGTGTATAAGCCTCCAAAATATATACTCTTAAGCCTCAAGCTTTTCGAGTTCCTCTTGAACGAATGAAAGAACCGCAATGCCCCAACAGTAGTTGTTCACCTCATTGGGGGTCCAATATTTGGAGGTAATGAGCATTTACCACGTGACTGAAGTGTCAGGGAAGAAATGGTTCCTAGTTGATATAACAAATAAGCAGTCACATGGTGCTTAATCTTCTCCTCTGTCATGACCAACTTTCCTCGAGCAACCAATTCTTTGGTCCTTGAAAACTCATCAAATAAGGTTTTGAGCTTGATCTTTTTCAACTTCTTCTTGTACGTGCGGTCTGCCTCAAACTCATTATACTCATCACCTTCCTTAGGCTCTTTGTTAGCTCGTCTAAACTCACATTGTGCCTTTTTACCGCTCCATCCTAGACACCTTTCGACTAGCTTTTCAAGAAGTTCATAACTCATCGAGGGATCGTAGCCATCTCGAACACTTGTTCCTGTAATTGGTAGAATTTGTGATTCTAAAACAATCATCCAGAGTAATTGCCATCTCACCAAAAGGTAGATGAAAGGTATCCCTCTCTCGGATAAGACCTCTCGGCAAATGCGATATGATGTGACATCATCAAACTTTTGGTGCGCATGTTGTATCTTTGTTCCATAGTACATACCAAATACCGCTAAGCGGACCTCATCACACTCGTTTTCTATATTCCATATCTTGTTCTTTTGACGTTTCAAAACACGAACAACATTAGTATGATCCTACAAAACCAACATCATATCTTATATACTAATATATGAAAAGAACAATATATGTCAAAATCTAATAAGATGACTCGAGAAATCTTGATGGTGATTGAACCATACCTTTGTCCAAAGATCTTGGCAGCCCATGAGTTATTGTAGCCCATCAATACCTCCCCTCCATCTCTCGGAGTACCATAAGTTGGATTCTTTGGAGGCAAACACAAATTGTCATCAGGAATGTAAGAATATCTAGCACATGGCCTTTTAGGCGTCTTTCTAGGTTTCTTTTGCACTATTTCTACTTGTTCCTCTTCCTCTTCGACTTCCTCTTCATCCAACTCCTCCTCCAATTCAAAGCATCATCCTTATCTCCATCTTCCTCATCTTTGTCACCCTCATTTGGTTCACCATCATCATTGTCATCCTCATTTCCTCCTCCTTCACATGGTTCACCATCATTGGCACCCTCATTTCTTCCTCCTTCAATTTGGTTCACCATCATTGGCACCCTCATTTCCTACTCTTTCACATTTGGTTCACCTTCTCCACCTTGATGTTGTTCTTCATTGCCCATCGCTTCCACAATCTCTTCATTGCCCATCGCTTCCACGATATCTTCATTAACTTGTTGGATTACGTTGTCAACATTATCTCTATTAACACCATCTTGGATCACAACATCCCGGTAATGACCCACCTCTATACTTAGCATTTTTGGTTCCACGGTGTGGCATCACAATGTACTTTGCCTTTAGGGGTGGGAGTTCTAAGCTCTTCCAAAAAGGTTTGTTTGATTTTTGCCTCTTCCACTAATCAAGAAAACAAAAGATATTAGCTTAAACAAAATAGGCCAACTCTTATTTTGGGGACCATAGTATAGTTCGGTTAACAAATATTTTTTGAGAACAAACCTAACTCAACATTGGTAAATGTTAATGAAGAGTTCGGTTTGTCATAATTTTTTGCGAACAAACCGAACTCAACATGTTTGCAACCACTGAAGAGTTCGGTTTGTCAAGATTTTTTTTCAACAGTTCGGTTACATTATTTTTTTCTGGTAAAGTTCTTGATTCTTTCTAAGGTTAGATTTTTATGCTAACAAACCGAACTCAATAGCACAACACATACAAACTCAAATTAGCAGGCAAATAATGAGTTCTACATGGTAAAAAAAAATCAAGGTAAAAAAATTTTAAGTCTCTGCTAGAAAATTTTTTGGCTTCTTTGCGATCTAACCGAATGTACAGCTCATACCTAGTTTTGATACCTAGAGAACCAACGCTTTTTCGCGGTTCTTCCTTTCAGAAGTTCTAGCTAACAAAATCGGGTTTTTTTAAAATCGACTCTAACCGAACTATGCAATCAGAATCTCCATTTGAACCTCTATTTTGATGATTTCTATTCATTAAATGAATTCAAAATTCAAATTAAAAGTAATGGTTTGTTGCAAAATACTAATTTGGCTCCATGAAGAACCAGCTTTTCAAGCGCCTTCATTATAACGGATTATGGTTTCACTTGGTTGTCTCAAGGTTACTTTCTAAGGTTAGATTTTTATGCGAACAAACAGAACTCAATACTTACGTTCGATTACATACAAACTCAAATTAGCGGGCAAAATAGCGGAGTTCGGTTACATGTAAAAAAAAATTGTTGTAAAAATTTAAGTTGGTTAGAAAATTTTTTTGGCTTCTTTGCGATCTAATCAGAACAAGCGATTCAGTTACCTAGTTTTGATACCTAGAGAACCGAGGCTGTTTTTCGTGTTCTTCCCTTTCAGGAAGTTCGGTTAACAAAATTGGGTTTTTGAAAATCGACCTAACCGAACTATGCCATTTGTAACTTCCATTTGAACCTATTTTGATGATTTCTATTCAATTAAACGAATCAAAATCAAATTAAAAGTAATGGGTTTGTTGCAAAATACGCGAATCGGTCCCATGGAAGAATCAGGGCTTTGCATGCCTACATTATCTTGGATTATGGCTTCACTTGGTTGTTCCACTTCTTTATGAATCGAAAATCGTTCGGGCGATTTGCTAGATGTCCCAATTCGAGGACCTTCTCCTTGAAGTCTTTTGGTTTTGCTTTCAAGAACCATTGTTATAGTCGATTGATTAATCGACGATGAAAATTTTATGAATCGACGATTAATCGAGATATTGATGAAGACGATGTTGTATTTGGGGAAGAAGAGAAGACAAGAGGGAGAAGCAGGTTTGAGGAGAAACCTGTTTTTTTTTTTTTTTTTTTTTAGTTTTAGGTTTTGTTTTAGATTAAGTTAGATGGGTTATTAGGTTAGGGTTAATTTTAATTAGGGTAATGGGCAAATTGGTAATCTCATGATTTTTAGGACATCCCTTAACATTGTAGGGTAGGGGGCCTTATAAAACAATGGTCCCCAAAAAAGCATGGTCCCAAAAAACGGTTCATAAAAATTTTGTTGGACCAAAAACAGGGACGGGTTAGCCCCTTGCTAGGCCCGTCCCTGGGTTATGGTGAACTTATTCTTTGCCGGAAGACAATGATAACTTGTTTATGGAAAAGAATATTCCAGTTAGTGAAGGCGCAAAGGGCATTAACGAGAAAGTACAGAAAATCTGAATGGATTTTGATTCTGAGAAACAAGCATATGATTACTATATTTGTTATGCAAGAAGCTTTGGGTTTAGTATAAGTCAAGTATAATCTAACTCACTGGTACTTGTCGTCATTGGATTGTTTATGCACACACTAAAGTTAATGTTCAAAAAAAGTTGATAAAAAGGCTTATTATTGGTGCAAAGCACAAGGAAGCTTTGAGAGGATTCAACTTAACTCGTGACCAATTGGAGTGACTTCTTTGTTTTTAATCTTTTGCTGGTCTGAATGTAAATTCCGTTGGATTTCTGTTTTCTCAATTCCGGTAGTCTGCGGCTAAGAGCATATTTCTCACTAAAATCATAGTTCGTAGTAACTCAAAGCTTCAGTCCAACATTAAGAGGAGTTCCCTGTCTTTCACATTTCCAGGAGCAACTTGGGTTTGTTCTCCAGCTACAGCGCCACCATCCACCAACAGGAAGCAGCGAACTTGAAGGGTTATAACCGCTGCTTTGGTTTATAATATATTGGTCTTCTCACTTATCATCTAGATTGCAAATTAAAAGGACTAAATCGTTCTTCAAATTCCATAATGAAGAACCAGTCTTCTTAAGGTGAGCAGCTTTGCTCACTTCATGTAAGCCTTCGACAAGAAGAAAAAAAAGTTGATAAAAAGATGGAGATTTTCTCTTTCAATATGTTCTCAACGGAGGCTATTACTCCCTCTGTAAACAGCTTGAAGATCGTGTGTTATTTTTGCCGTAGATAAAACAGTCTAAAGTATCGATAGTGTGAATTTTTCCATGTTTTTCTTTAAGATAGGGATGAACATTTTGACTACTAAAGATTCACTGGTGTATAACTGGGGTTAAAAAGGGAGGTTAGATGATGTCACAATAAGCCACTTGCTTGGCAACGGTGCTGCTAGATCAAATATGATCTAGGAGTGCTAGAGCAAAATCTTTTCCTAAATCCATGCCATATACCAAACTTAAGTTAATCGTCAATCTAAAATGAAAGTGTCGTCATCATTTCAACGCAGGGTGTTTAATTTGCTCGCAAATTTTTTCTTATTAGCTAAAATCTTAGATTAAATGACATATCGGTTTTTAGAATTTTTGTTTAATGGAAATAATAATGACTTATTTGGTTATAGAATTTAGGTTTTTAACACGAGTCGTTGGATCAAAATCATTTAATCCTAGGGTCCTAACTGAAAAAAATACTATAAATAAAGAGCTAAAGTTTGTGTTTTGGGGAGGAAAAATTTGGGGAATAAAATTGATGAGGAGGAAAATCGGTGAGGAAAAGCATGAGAAAATTTGTGAGCTAAGAAATGTAGCAGGGGAGCGCTAAGTTGGTGTTTTGATGGGATTATGACGTTTGGATTGGCAAGCTTTGCTGGTTCTTCCTTATTAATGTACGTAATATTTCTATTGCTGCAGGCGAAAACAGGTTTGTGTCGTTGCCTTTATAGCTTATCTCCTCGAGATTACTTTACCGTTTGTCTAACATCATCACATGATTCTATGCTAACGTGTTTGTGGGAATTAAATAAATACCCCTCATTTTCGTAGGGTCTTCAAAACACCGATAAGAACTTTATAAATACCTAAGGGTATATTTTAAGTTTTTAGGGTATAGTTTATGGCACATCTAAGATTATATTAAGTCAATTCAACCTCGTAGGAGGTTGAGTTGACGTTTTCACGCTGCAAGTTAACATACTAGTTCATTTTCATTATCCAAAAGTACTGGTTCATATTCATTATCCACTTAAAAAAACCCTTTAAAGATATTTGTGAAGTTCTTAGGGTATTTGTGAAGACCTTGAAAAGAAGGGGTATTTAATTAATGTTCCCGACGTGTTTTACATGGATGTGTGCGATTAATTGATACGCACTAGTTCTCCAATATAAATTGTACTGCATAGTAGAATTTATTTGGCTCTTGCGACTACGGAGCTGCAAACTTTGTTAGCTTTTCTGGTAGAGGATTAATTATGATATACCGATGTTCCAAAAATTTATGATTTGGATTCTTTTTTTTTTCCAGGCTAAATTGGGGCCAGTGTAGTCAAAATCGCTCTCCAGGGACGATTACTCACTGAGTAATCGCTACAAGCTCTATGACCCGAGGCGATTTTCCGATTCCAAGGCCTCTTTGATTTTTTAGCAATTAAGGCTACTGATTTGGGTGATTTTTTAGCAAAACAGAGTTAACGATTTTTTCCGAGTTGGCCTTGCATGCACTTAAATCGGAAAATAAAATATTCATAACCCTTAAATGAGAGTTATAAAATAGAAAACCTCTAAATACATGATAAATAATGTTCAATATAACAATATTACACACTTAATTACATCATAATGTTAAAATTTTAATTTTAATTAGGTACAAATCATGACTTACGAGCAGCAATATATAAATTATTAATAAACAGATTCCAGTATTAGACCGAGTTTGGCGATTTCCAAGTCCGAACTTATTGCTCCCTATTCGCTCCAAGCTCCCAACCGAGTAGCACCGAGGAACGATTGATTACTTTGATTGGGGCCTATAGCACTTAATTTGGATAAAAAAGGTCATTAGAAATAACCTTCACACTACCCCTTATCAAGATAATTACCTAAGTACCTATTTTTACCCCTGATTAATTAGCATTAATTAATCATATTAGGGGTTAATTATATTTTGGATGTGAGATTAACTAATGTTAGATAGTTCTTCAAAACATCAAACATTTAGATTTTTTTTCGTAAACAGTACTCAGAGTCGGTTTACGTTCATGCAAATGTAAACCGATTCTGGATTGGTGTTTCCAAATTAACAGAGGACATCTATAATCGGTTCACGTTGCCATATGTATAATTCGATTGTCATAATCGGGTTTGACATATTACATATATAAACCGATTGTTTCCTTTCATACAATTTTTTTTTCATTCATTCCATTATTATTGTAGGATGCATTTAGCACATGCATCAAGCCTTTAAACCCCTAGGCGACCCTAGTGGACTAGTTATAGTCTCGTGAGGGTTTACATAGACGTCTACCCACAAAAACTATACAAAAACTTCTAAAGTCATCAATCTTCCTCCGAAGACGATACACGATCCATGAAGTCCAGGTCATCCTCCGGGATTTTTTCTTCCAAGAAGTGATAGCTTGCATCGAATGCTTCCCCCTTTTCCTCCAATTAGCGCGCTTTCACGACTTCGTGCTACAAAAACACGAAAACAAACTTACATTTGTTAGTGGTGTTTCATTGGAAGATAAAACAACATGGGTTACGTAAAACAAACCACAAAAATACTTACAAATTGTTCAATGGACAAGTTGAAGGGGCGATTGTTAAAACTCCGAGGTTGGATCATAGTTATAAAAAGGTATGAGGTTTGTCTCCATGATAGCCATGGCTATCAAACGGATGTCATTCAACGGGGACCCTGATCCTGTGGTCGGGAAGCTCCGGATTGGTTTTTTTATTGGACGGATGGGAAATTTCCGATAATGTTTAAGTTGGAAATACGGGTGGGTCCTGGTAGGGTGCGTTCTGGTAGTCGGTAACTAAAACAATACGATATTAATCGGGATTTTTTTTTCTTCTGAAAAAAGTCTATCTCTTCCCTTCTTCCTCTCTGATCCTCTGAAAACACTTTGACTAATTTTTTGAGTTGCCGATCCTAAACCTAAAAAAGATGACAAAATTCAATTTCGAATCTTAAAGCGTACAACTCCTTCAATAATCCACGCAAAACCTAGATTTTGCATATCTATTGTTAATTGATATTTAAATTTTCTTAGTAGATACGGTGAGAACTCGATTAATTGGTTACAACTTTCATGTCTACGGTTTGTAAATTTGATTTTATAATCTCCGATAGAATTGTTGATTGAACGTTTATTGGGTTTAGGTTTAATTTCAGGAGGAAAAAGAAGTTGAAGCATGATGATTTATTTAGACGGTCTATAAGTTGCGAAGAAAGTAATCCCTAATCTTTTTGCCTCTTTCCTTCTTTTTCTTTTAATTGAATTTTCTTCTTTATTCTTATGAGTTTGCTTGTAGATCAGTTTATTGCATCAACCAAGAGCTCACGTGAAAAACTACAAAGGAAACTTAACCCAACTTCCACTTCTTGGTGATTATATTATCGAATGTTGAATTTCCATAATGATTTTTTTTAGCTGAATGAAGTTTTCTGTCATCGTTTCAAAAGCTAGGATGTGACTTTCTCTTCCACTTACTTTTTGTTAAATCTAAAGTGCTTGAAAACATTGATTAATGTTCCTAAAACGTTTAAAATAATTATTTCAGTATATGATGTTAACATGATTCTTATCAGGATAACATTATTGAAATCAATGTTCATCACAATAGAAACTAAATCAAGTATTCTTATCATGAATCCTTACGTCTAAATTATGGTTATGTGTGTTTATTAGCTCATTGAGATCATTTAGTTGGTATTAAGATTATCAATTTTAATAAACTGGGTGTAGCAAGTTCCTTAGATGGATGATTAGATTAATACTATGGTTTTATTTTGCTTTTCTGATTCATATCTGTTAAGGAACTTTTTTCTTCTTCAGATATTGTTAGTTACTTTTCGCAATGAGGAACAAATTTGTGCCAGATGTTAGATCTCATTGATCTTTCGTTGATGGCTACACAACCTTTAAGAAGTTCTGAGCAACTATTGATTCTTAATTATTTTAGTTAAAGTTTATTTCTTCTTTCTATCGTTTCTTAGGATTTATAATTTGTTTCTGCATTTCTAATTCGTAGATCCAAGGATAATTTTACCTATTTTTCTTCTATGGTTAGATTGATTGATATGAATGCGAGATGCCGATAAAATTCATCATCTGTCAATCTACTGAATTTTGTGATGTTACTCTTGAATCTCAACAGATGCTTATCGCTTTATTATTTAATCAACCAATCCAAATAGTATTTAGAATGAATTTTTAGGGTATTCCATTATCTAGGTGGGTTGGCTTTGGTAGCAGTCAATATTCATGTTCTATCATTGATATGTGTAGGTAACTAGAGTATGTGACTTGGGAGTGGATTATAGTGTTTCAGTTGGATGGGAAAGTCACGGGACACATTTTGATGTTGCAACTAATAATGGAAAAGTCCAAGTAAAAAACATTCCTTTGATTTGTAATCTAGATGATTAAATAGATGAGTACAGGCAGAATGTGATTATGGCTTCAGGGCATGGAAGGTGGCAAAAAGGTATGTGTATTTCTATCTTTAGTAATGTAATATTTTAGTGAATTCTAAACCTGATAGGATATTGATTAACTACTAACTGCAATTCATCAAGTTGAACTGTGCAGTTGGTGAGTTTTCTGAATTGAGTTAGTGGTCTAATGATAAGAAGAGGAGCGTCTAAGGTATCCATCTACTAAATATGACTCGATTAATTTGACGGAGCAAAATGGGTGGATCTATACTGCTTGATGCAAATTTGCAATTCCCTTCTTACAACAGCACCTGATTCTCTTACTACCAACATGTATTCTCTCTCCCTCCCTCCCTCCCTCCCTCAAAGTTTAATATATATGTTGCGTCATTATTTAGATAATGTTTTTGATACCACGTACCAGTCCGTCATTCTGGAACCTTTGATTGTGTCACATTAATAGAAAGTTAACATTGATCTGGAAGGATAAATGTTCTTCATCTTTCAAGTTTTCAACTAAAGATGAAGAGCTTTTGTCAATTAGGGAGTCATGCGGAATCGACAAATGCTCTTCATCTTTCAACTACTTGGTCATCATGGAAAAATCTGTGAACATGATTTCATCAGTTATATCTAAATTGAATTTTGCTCCTTAATACATTCATCGAATGATAATCCTTCTCGAGCTTATGTTGTATTGCTTAGATGGAAATCAGTGGGCTTTATTTGTCTACATTAGTAGATATATATTATATCTTCTTTTAGCCTAATCAGTTTTGTGGTCTTGACATGTCACAACTTTGTTGCAATTGCAATGCGAAGCATTGGATGGAAAATATATTGCAAAGAAGACAAGTCTTTAGAGTACCAAATTCTGATTCTTCAATTAAGAAGTAAGTTTTTTCCATTTTGTCTTTACTTGATTGCGTTATTTTTGAAGGAAAATAAGATGTTGGTTGATTGGTATGGATACCATGTGCGGGTTGTGCCCATGACCAAATTTTTTGCTACTGGCAGACTAACTTTCTGGCGTTTGAATTTATTATATGTCTTTATGTGGCTTCTAATTAGGTATGCTCTTTCATCAACGAAAAAAATAGTGGGATAGACACATGTACGTTGTATTCCATGCGAACCTATCACTACTACTAACTGAAATGGATTAGTATTTATACATCAAATCTTCACTAGGCTGTGGTACGAGTGATTAGGTGTATGACTACTAACCCAATTTCAGTTAGACCATACCAGCAACTGTATAGTTTTACAGAGTTCTACTCAACAACAAAGCGCAATGGGTATGCTCATTTGAAAATTAATTTTGTTTTGATACCCTATTGTTGGTATATTCAATGTTAGTTTTTCATGTCCATTGGTTGATTGCATGTCAATCATTATTTTCATCAAGGAAACTGGGTTTTGCTGTCATTGGTTCCTACCATCCAGTTATTTATTCGTTTTAATTATTTGTGACCAATTAATAAATGTTCATGTCTGTTAAGGTTTTGTATAAGGGTTTGAGGAACTCTATCCACACTAGGGTATAGAGTAGAGTTTTTGTGATTAGGGTGTTTCTACCTTTTTTTATTATGATTCCTGATTCCGGTGGAGTTTTTGTAAACAGAGAAATTAGTGACTATCGGTACACCTTGAAGGTGGATCAGGATAGGATATACAAGAATGTTCAGCCTATAGTTCCTTGAATTTTTTGAACATCTTACTATGTAAAGAAAAAATATCAACTGCTTTTTCTTTAATTGCATATAGATAAGTTTTATCTTTACTTTATAACCATGAAATGTTGTACAAATATTTTTTGATGTCTCTTTGCATCTCCTTGGTCCTTCAGTTTGATTCACTTCAGTCATTTTAGTATGGTTTGGTAGGCCTTGGGATGTGTATAAATTTAAGACTACTTGTAATAAACCGCAAGTGCACGGCGTCTATCGGAGACGCGGCAGACGGGTCGATCCACGAGAGAAATGGGTGTTTAAAGTGATCTTATGGCTTCCTAAAGCGATTTCAAAAGAGTGGCAATGTGACAACGGGGGTTTGTTTTGCACACGTACGGCTAAAGATGAAATGAAGTGAACCTAAACTAAGGTAAAAGACAGGTGATAAAAGGGATGCTAGGGTCCCAATCAGCCACTAACTTCCTTGTGTCTTTAGCTAATTACATTACTCTTGTCCTTGTAATCAGGATAAGGGAGAGTGTCAAGTCTACCACTTACCTAAGGTGTTTCACCAATGGATGATTCAATCACAACTACAGTATCTTTCCCAAGTATTACACAATACATTTAGAGTACAACTAACTCGAGGATTGATAATGATCTAATTAAGTTGAGTTCATCATCACGTCCGCAGGGGTATTCTAACTACGGTGCATCCATGGCATTTGGCATGCCTTTGTGAGCAATATGTTGATATGCTAAAGATTAATTCTATCCTAGAACAAATTAAACATTCAAGAAATATAATCAACATGATTAACACTGTTGAAAAGCTAGGGCTTCATCTCAAACCCTAGCACTTATATTTTAGAATATAATAAAGTAACAAAACACAAAAGGTAAATCTAAATGCTAAATGGCTAATCCGGGCATGCCTTCTACACACCAGGTTAGGCTATTATGTTATACATGCATCAAGATTCAAACTATCAAACCCTAATTTTATTATAAACAAATTAAATCAAACCTATACTCTGAATCACCTTCTCCTACTTGTCAATTCATCCATGCTTCGGTATTGTACAAACCTGATTTTCAATCATCTCAACCCTAGCTTCTAGGTTATGAGAGAAGCTAGAGGTGAGACGGGTGAACCTAGGGGGTGGTAGAGAAGGTGGTTATGGTTGTGTTGTTGTCGTGGGAGAAAGGATGGTGGTGGGAAGTCAGCTTGGTCGGGTGAGGGAGGTATGGGGAGGAGATGGCTCTTAACTGTCGGTATGGAGAAGAAGAGAAATGGAGTAAGAAAACGAGTTTTGTCTCGATGGGTATAGTGGTTAGGTATTTTTGGTGTGAGCGGATACATCGAGCGATGATGAGACAGACCCAGCCAGAGCGTAGGATGGAGCGATAGAGATCCAACGGCTCGTGGATATAAGGCCGGTGGTCCGTGCTGAACAGAGCATCAAACGTTGATGTGCAAGGCAGCGGCGTAGGATGTGGCGAGTGAAGATCTTAACGGCTCGGGAATGATGGACTGGATCCGGGTCACGGGTGGAGATGGATTGGGCCCATGTCTTGTAGATGAGTTGCTACTTGTTGGAGGCCGCAAGCTGTTGTATGTGGCTTCTTTACACTCCATAGATGCTCGACTCCAATTCTCGCTCTTTTGGCTCCTCGATTTCTTCGGACTTTATTTATTACCTAAAAACAAAATTAATTATACAAATATTTATTCTCAAAACAAGGAAAAATCGAGAATATGGGATAATATCTCGATTTCTAAGCGCAAAGATCACTATTTGGCACTCATCATGGTTAGCTGATCATGATTTGTCTTATTCTAAATTGCTGATCTTATATTTTTGTTGACACGTGGCAGATAGCTATTGAGTGGCACATACAAGATTTGCAAGGGATATAACACCGTGCCTTACGAAAATATGTCAATTGGTGATGTGGTGGTCTAAGACTTCGGGGGATTACCACATTATTATTTGTTGTTGTTCTGCAAAACTCATGTTTGAAAACTTAGATTTATGTTTTTTTTATTTAGTGATCATGGAAATGGGTTTTGAACTTCGGACTATGATATTTGGTTTTTAGGTGTTTGTTTTCGGACATGATTGGGGTGCTCTGATAGTATGGTATTTTTTTTTCAGTAAGGCAGAGTTACAGCTACAGTCGATATAAGTGTTACTTTAATTTCCAAGAAGAGCAGCGACCAAGACCAGTTGAGAGGTTAAAGCTACTTCCAGTGATAATTATGGAATTCGCCGATTTCAGGTTTAGTTTTCTTTTTCTATTTCTGATTTACCTTTTATTGTATTATGATGCCCTTTTGTGTACTTTTAAAATAACTTACCTACTGTTAGTAGTCATCGGATCCAAGCCAAAAAGCTGATCGTAATTTCTCAATTGATATACTAAGGTCCCAAATGAAATCAAACTCCAAATTACCAATGCATAAAGAATTCAACATTTATATGAGGAATAGCTAATCTTGACGTGATCCATTATTAAGTTAACACGGAAAAGGCAGTCATGAGTTGTTGACTACAAAATTAGTAACAAAGACATAGAACAACCATGAGGTCTAGCATGGTTCACAAACTAAGACATGTAACTCAGTGCTTCAGAAAATGTCCGGTGTGGTAGTCAGCTTATCTCCGTGGTAATATCATGAGATCTAATGAGTAATTTCAAATTTGTGATGAGCATTCATGAATATCTTAAATGATCTTCTACAGTTTGGTCTAGAAGTAAAAACCATGACTGAATCTCCGTATAAACAACTTTTGATTATGCCCAAAACATGAATACTTATGTTTTCTTCAGTTTGGCCTAGGAGATGTATATACAATTTTTTATTATGCCCAAAAAGTCAAGATTTGTCGATAGCTCCCTTTCTTTGAGAACTAAATCTTCTAAACTCTGATTTGACCTACGAAGGAAGTTGAAGGCAACAAAAAAACAAACAAACAACATGTCATGCAGATCTAACTTTAGTTCCATAATTCATTATTTGCAGGCCTTTCAAAGATAAGTGGGTGAATGTGACTTAAGACATGATGGGTGCAATATAATGTAGGTAATGTAGGCTTTCAACATTCTTTTTCTCATGTTTTTTGAACTTCTATTTTATCAAGCACTAAAAACCTCATAGCAATGAAGCCGAATAAGATTGATAGAGTTAAGTAGCTCTTTGATACAACAGACGTTCCCTCGATAACAATTAGATCAATACCGCGATATAATGCTTCCTAAAGAGCTGGATATGCAATCTCAGTTAGCCCAAGATCAGCAAAAGTAGATAATTTTCCTAAAGAACATAGATAATTATAGTAATGATAATTTTCCTAAAGAACATAGATCTTGGTGAAGCAAATGTTGACTAACCTGTCTTAAAATCCTGCATCAAATCGGATGCTACCAATATTATACTCAACATACAACCACAAGCAGCTGAACTTGTGACTGGCTAAACTAAACCAAGAACCGAATATGAGAATAACAAGTTTATCTTAGCTAGAAGATAAAGAATGATCACAAAGACAGAAACCTCCCCGTAAGGCGAATGTTCATAATGTGATCAGATATTTCCTTCGTTGCGGTTTAAGTTGTACAATATTTTCATAATTACTGTAATAACAAAATGGTGTAACCCATCTTTAAGGGTCACCACAATATAAATATATTACATAGAAATACAATTAGACGGGTTAAAGGTAAAACGATATACTATTACAAGTGCCACAGTTTGTGGGTCTTCAATATCCCACAAACATAACAAGCCAAGAAACCGCCTTAATGAAGCCAGAATAACAAGAAATTGCAGTGCAGCCTTAGGGATAATTTCCGAAGTGCAGCTCCAGTAGGTTGGATTCAGTCTCTATAATGTGGTCTGGACCAAATTGCGGTTAAAGTTAAACCTTTACAAAAGCGTGGTAGACCTACAAAAATACGACTAAGATTAAAGATAACAACTTTTGCCTAAAAGATGTTTCTGAGTGACGCTGAGGATGGTGATGACATGGGTTATGATGTTCTATGTTTAGCTAGATATTAGCATTGATCATTAAGGGAACATGATATATTCTTGGTGATTGCGAACACCAGTTGGGATCATCAAGAAAGCACTTTCTGCTAATGGTAAAATCCCCAAGATTGTACGGAAGCTGTTGAATGTGTTTCAGAGCAGTTTTCATCACTATCCGTAGAATATATAGGAAATCATTTTGGTTTCAGTTAGTAATCATGGATTTTTATTTTTTACCCTGATTTTATGAATGCGTGTGGGACCTGGGCAAGTGATAAATACCAGAAAGAGAGAAGGGAGAATGAAGTTTGTAGACGATTATTCGTTGAGTTACATGTTTAACATTTTTGGTTTATTGGCTAAATCTTCACATTTCCATCTTATCAGCTCCCAACTCTGAATGGTATACAAGCACTTCATCAGATCTGGATCGGTATTGGGCCACCATCTCATTGCTCCATGTCTGTAAATATCAAGATCTTCTTCTTTAGGTAAAGATTAATCCAAATCTTTGTCATTAATTTCTCCTCTATATGCCCCCTAATGTTGGTAATTAATTATTATTAGTTTTAAATTGATGTTTGATTGTTTTCTATAAAATTTGTTGTTTTTGGCCTCCTCCTTCTATGATTTGTCCAAGCGTGCATATACATTTTCCTTTATTAACGTTCGATAGTTATATCTTTTGTTATAAACGTTCAATAGTTGCAAGTGTCTCGGCTGTTTTGTGATAGTAATCTGTCCATATATTAAGAGTTCTTACCGAATAAAAAAAGCGAAGAAAAAGTTATTTTATTCCCTCTTTCATTTTATTTATATTGGTGTTGGGTTGTTGGATTATTATAGTGTAAACCAAATTCTATATTACGAACACAATTTATATTAGTGTTGGGTTGTTGGATATAGATTGAGTATTATAGTGTAAACCGAATTCCAAATTACGAGCACAAAATAGAACTAAGTAAGCTGCACATATCATAGAACTTTAATCATTTTTTTTTTGGTAATTTATGCTAATTCTTTTCACTATAATCTGAAATGTAGACGAGCGAGAGAACAAAGGGAGCACAAACGCATAGGGAAGGGAGGAGTTGAGAAGTTGAGAATCAACCCAATTTCATAACCAAAAAGACCAAACAAAATATTGGGAATTTATCTTAAAGGAAGATGTCAGAAGGTACAATCTTCATTGTATCTTGGGTTTTCCCTTCATGCCTCTCTCTTCAGTTTCGTCTAGCATTTTCTTGACTGTTTTCCTATTGATGAAATCCCCGGTACAATCATTCGGGCTTCTAATCATGGTTTTGAGTTCCTGTCTTCTATTAAATTTAGAGTGAAAACGAAAAGGTCATTCAATTCCTTTGTTGTTAGTATTCATTTAAATTTATGTTTTAAACTCTCTTTATATTGTACATTGTCTTAGAAATTGGTGTAGGGAGAGAGTTTAGCTAATTAGCTTCTTTACCTACAGGGAAGGCTAGATACAATATATATGCATGTAAATAATAACAAGGTAGGTCTTGGTGGGAATACAGTAAAAATAAAGTGAAGCTGCTTCCTAAAGATTCTTCCTCGAGATGGAGAGGTGAAATTGTGAGTCCCTCCCTCTCTCTCTCATTCTGTCAATTTTGATTGCTTAAGATAACATTTTGAATGATTGCAGGCTAATAATGGTTTTATGGAGCGCTTAAAATAACCTTATTTCTGTAATAATCAGCCACCGCCGATTGGTAGCTGCTTCACATGGCTCAGACTTTTATCAAATGACGTTGCCAGTATGTACCAAGACCTTCCATTTCTGCAGTTCAGGCTCTGATTAGCCCGGATAATTTATAATAATATTATCAGTTTATGTTTTTCGTTGTTCCTTTAGAATCCAAATTCTCATGAACAGATTAATCTAAATGATAAGTCTTAATTTGTCATAATATATTTGTGATGCTACGTTCTAATTCGTTGTTATTGGTGGTGTTCTGTTTGATAGTTAAATGATGATAAAAGTCCTTTTAAAAGAATATTTGTTAATAGAGTTATGGAAAATTCATTTGAAATATTAACCACATCTTTTATGTTTATAAATACTACCTCGTTTAAGGAAAAGAGATCTTTCACTTTTTCAATTGCTTTAAAAATAGGCTAAATTGAAAAAGTGAAAGTATCTCTTTTCTAAAAACGGAGGGAGTATGATTAAGCCACTGGCAGCCGCGGATCCAGCAGGGCTGGATGCAAATTTTTGTAAAAACTGGGCTTCCAAGTCCATCAGCAATTAATTGCATCTATTAGCAAGATTTTGCATCCCCATAGCAAGATTTATGGCTCCTTGGCCATTATCTATTAATTTTGTTCCGTATGTTTGTAGATATCTTAGAAATCTACTCCTTTAAAGCCCTAAGCCATGCGAGGGCATGCGTCGCGCGGTGAGAATACCCACTCTTGGATGAGCGTCACCGCCACCTTGAAAATTCTCCATTCAACTTTTCCTCAAATTATATGAATGTAACAGTGAATACCGGTTTCAATTGAGAAAAACGGCACAAAAAAACAGTCTTTGCCGGGACAAAAAAAAGAAAAGAAAAAAATCAGTGTTCTTCTGACGGGGTGTTCGTATGTATTTCTTCTTCGCTTTTCATCTGCAGCAAACCAGTGTTCCCCCCATGAAAATACCAGTTACGTTCTTCCCCCATGAAATACCAATTACGTAGAAGAAAGACCTAACGCCTTATTGATATTCTTATTCCCATACTTTCCTCCTGCCATACTTTTCTATTTTAATCTTCAGATGTTGTTTATTAGGGTTTTGATGTTTTTTGTGTTTGTGGATTCGTCGATTGAAGGAAAGCTTGGGTTGTTAATTAGGGTTTTGATGCTTTTTGTGTTTGTGTTGGAGGGATTCGTCGATTAAACTTGGGTTTTTGATACAGTGGGTTGCAAACAGATTCAATTCAGGGTTTAGGGTTTCGTCGATTGAAATAAAGCTTGGGTATTTCAAATAAGATTTGATTTCAAGATGATATATAATCAAATACGATTCATAGTTTGTTGGTAAACCCATAACCTAATTTCTTTTCTCCCTGTTCTCCTTTTTTATGTGATTACGTCTGTATTTATCTTAATCAATGAACCCTAAATCTTTTATGTATTTTTGTTCTAATTGGTAAACCCTAATTGCGTCGAAGTACCACAGCGAAGATGGAGAATAAAGGCTTCTTCTTCTACAGTTTCATCCCCATCTCCAGGTGTGGACTTGAAGACACTTGAAGCTGTCATTTCTAAGGTGAATTTGCTCTAACAATTCATGTCTTGGAAATATTTTGTTGTTAATAATTTCACTGATTGACGTTAGTTTAGTTCACTAAATAAGATATTTTCAAGAATCAGTCGTTACAAGCCTATAGCCAATTCTCTTTGTTGATGTTTGTGCTTTTGTTGTTGCAGAAGTTACGAACCTGGAAGAAGTCATGTGCAGATACAATCATGGATACAACAAGAGAGGCAGTTTTTACTTACTGCGGAGGAGAAGTTATTAGCAGTAGTTAAAGCTCTATGCATGATATAAACAAGGTACTAGGAATGCAAACGGAAGTTCCCCAACATCCTATTTACAGGATTATTAGTGGTGCATATGTGCTTAGAAGAGAGATCATGCCCTTTGTTTAGTGATTGGAGCATTTCTATAAACGTTTCATTTACAGGCTTTTAGTATATTTTATGAGATGTTTAGTGATCGAAACATTCTTATAAATGTTTTCATTTACAGGCTTCTTATTAATCGGCTTTAATGTTTTTTTTTTTTTTTTTTTTGCAGAACATAGAAAGAGGTTAGCCTTCACCTACAGTGGTAGAAAGTATGTAAAGGGGCCTACTTTGTTGTGGTTGAGCTCTAAACTGTAGTTGTAGCTCGCATTTTTCCAGTGAACTTAAAGGTAAAACATTTTCGCCACACTCATAATGCTTTTTCATCTCTCTTTTTTGGTTTGCAAATAGCTTCATCCCTGTACAGTTTCAAAATCATCATAAGGAGGGTTAAGAAAGTGCCTAAATATGCAACCGTCACCTAAAGTAGCTTGCAGAACTAACTAAGAAACTGAAGGAACCAATAGAAATAAGAAATTGGGTGACTGGAGTGGTTTTAGTGCATTGGGAGTCAGGGAATTAGTATTTTTATAATTGCGTAGTTTATTAAATGATTTCATTTCACCCCTTCTAATCCTTTTGCATTAACATGTGAAAAATTAAAGATTTCATGTCATTTATGTAATGTTATTAAGTAGAATTGGAATTATTTTTGCCCGATGAATATGCGACGGGTAGTGACATTGTAACTCTGAATTTTGTGAAGAATCATCAAGGTTTTCCTGATTTCAATGAAACCATAAATATTTTAGATTTACCAGTGTTGAGTGCGAAACAAAATACCTTGCCTAACATGTAATGGAATTATTGCAGGGAATTTCACTCTCTCCACGAATGCTACCAAATTATACCCCAACATCGACATTCCAGTTTGCGTTTTATGAGATGTTTAGAATTACTTTAGTTTACGTTCAGCTCTTAAGATGAGTATACAGTTTTGGATGTTGTAAATTCGCATTTTATACATTACACGCTATGTCAGTCAAGTTGTTGGTATTTCAAAGAAGTTTCGTTTGTACTTATATTTGTTTTTTATCGTTACCTTTTTTACATAATTTATGATCAGTGGCAGAACCTGGGGAGTCAATTTATTCGATGGACTACTGAGGACTGCCCACATGAGGGGCTTTACAATGCACATCTGTGGTAAATTTTGATTTCTGTTTATCAAGCTTGAGTTATTCTACCATTATTAATGTTATTTCTGCATACGAACTACATATTTGAGTTTTTAAGTGTTGTGGGAGATCCCAAAAATCTTCAAATATTTCTCAATTGAACACAAATTTTATTGGGTATTATGTTCTCTTTATGGTTTGGTTTATTTGTTACTGTTAGTTTTTTCCCGGGTTATGGTTCATCTTAGGGCAGCAAGAAATGCTCCAATACTCAAAAGCATGATATTATCACTCAAGATACGAATTGCTATCCAAAACTTTTGAAAAGTTTAGGAATTTGGTTGTTGACAGTTTGCAAGCAGGTAATTGCGCAATGTAGTGAAGTTTTTATTGATTTTTGTCTGAGTTGATGGTGCAATTTTAATTTTTTCCTCCATCTATTCAAACCAATGTCTCTAGATGTTCCTGCAGGGAGATTTGTTGTGCTTCTATAGGTGTTGCATCTGGTGCTTAGAACACCATTTTTGGGGTGATAGATATTACAATTGATGTGTAACCTGCTATAATTAATGTCAACAATTGATGTGTAGCCTGCTATATTTTGTTGTTGACGTAATTCTTCCGGTTATTTCAGAAAGATCGTGGCAGTGCTAAAGAAGCGCTTGATAAGCTACGGGAAAGTGGTTGGGCTAAAAACTGGAGTTCTCAACCATGTGTATCACAACATATGGTCAGTCAATCCTCCATCATAATCTGGCCAAGTGCCACATCTACAAAATTCGCTAATGCACCGGGAAAAAATGCATTGTATATCTCTGCGCAGACATCACTTCGTGAGCTGATAACTCTTGAAATTAAGAACACAGAGAGTCTTGCAGTTCCGAGTGTAAGAAATGATGTAAGTACTATATTTCATTATGTGAAGTAATAAAACACCTTACGACATTTGTGACCCTAGCTGCAGTAGAAACTCAATACTTAAATATGGCAAAATGGACTTAGATAAATTAGAGAAATTGTTTACCTTTTATCAGAATTGGTTCCTCGCTTAGTTTTTCTTCTCAATAAGTCCATATCTAAACGTTAGCATGAGACATTCTTTCTGCATATACGGCCATGTCTTTGTATCTCTTATAGAATTGTCATAATTGTGTTTCCATGGTTTGGGCTTCTGTCTACTCTTCATTAAGTTGATTGCAATTAGTGATGCAGGCAGCTTTCTTAGTCACAGTGGTACTTTTTTTTTTGTTTTGTTCTTGCTATCATTACTGGCCAACATCTAGGGGTACTTATTTTTTTCTTAACTCCTTACCTCTCTATGATGATTTATGAAATTCGTTAGCGGTTTTAGTAGATGACGTAACACCAGATATACTAATTAATTCTCATAGCCATTATCCCCAGTATTGTATTAGTGGGGGTAAGTACAACTGCAAATTTGGGGCCCATAAGCCTAAACATCCTATATCTTTGTTTTGGTTACAGGGTTTTAATTTTTGATTTTCTTTAGAGTAAATATCTTCTTTGGTATTTTCCTGTTTGTTCTTTGATTACACCTTGCAGGGATGTATTTCCGGATCCAAAAATCGGATTCTCTTATATTTTAAACAACAATTTCCTTGCTTAGTTGTCTTCTTTTTTTTTGTTTCCCATCACTAATATTCTTATTCTCATTTGCAGGGACGGAGTGACTTGCAGTTAGAGTTTTAAAATGGGTACATAAATATAGTCCAAGGAAGCATGTTAAAAGTGCAACCATCCAACCACGGAATAGAAAGTTGCTTGACCACTGGGAAGATAAATATATTCATTGAAATTACCTTGAAGGTTGAGACCACGAGAAGAGTAAGAGAACTTTAACTATCACCAAAAACAGTAGTTTAAAGTTGTGTAGATTCAATTCACTATGATGGGAAACTGTATGATAAAAGTCAGATATCACCTTGATGCATTTGTCTACTATGATAAACTGTATGATGTTTCACATATGGACGGGGGGGGGGGGGCTGGCTATGAAAGAGAAAGAAAATTAGGTAACCATTGTCCGTGGAGGAAGGTATACTGCCAGAAAAACATGTAACCAATTTAATTTAATGGAAGAATACTCTCCGTAAAGATCTTATTTACTGTATTTATAATTATTGATAAAAAGTTCACTACGATTTTTAATATAGTTTTGTACATAGTTTAACCTTCATGAATATATGATAAACGTCGTCAAATACCACCTTGATGCATTTGTCTTCTTTGACCTTATCTCTTGGACTCACAATTTGGTAGGGCTTTATGAATTTGAATCTCATATGAATTTGCATCTATCTCATGCTTTGCCAATATTGTATTGTATACCTTTTTGGTGTTGATAATTTAGGTACTGTTTTCAACCATGTCCAACTGTATATGGCGTTCTGAAGTTGCATTACAACTAGAAGAATCTAGATTTGTGCGTTATGTGCATTTTTGATTTGGCGTTTAACAGTTAAGATTATGGTCAAGGGAGTCGTCTCTTCATCTTCACAGCACCAAATCAAAAATGTGTCTCAATTGGATGAGACAAAGCCGAGCCACACTAAATCAAAAAATGCATTGGAGAGAGGTGAGGCCCAATCCACACCAAATAAAAAATCTTAAGCGACGGTGGGGCATAAATGAGCCACAACAAATGAAAAAATGTCTCGAGACAGGCGAGCGGCGGGAAGACACACCAAATGAAAAATGCACCAGGAGGGATGAGGCGAAGCGAGCCATACTGAGATAAAAATGCATCGGGGATTTGAGGCAAAGCAAATCCACATCATAAACCAAAAATATGTTTAAAAGGTAAAATAAAATGTTCTTTGGATGGTTTTGCGGGTCCTAGCGGTGCAATGCTGCCGAACATAAAATCTAGTTGTTAAGTTGATTGATGTATGGACTTAAAAGTTAACAGCGCATGGGTGAAGCAAGTACTGTTAAATCAAATTGTATGTGTACGTGTGGATTACAATGAATTCTTTATGCTAATCTTAATTTACAGATTAATTTGCATTTATTAAATATAAATTACCAGGATCCAAGAGAGAGGGCTAGGTTCACCAATAGAGATTTAGAATTACAAGTTGCACACGGCATCATGCATCTATCATGAATGTTTGGTTGAGCACTAGAGCAATAGTTATACGATGCTTAAAGAAAATATGTAGATGGAAAAATCGATTTTTGTGATATGTCAAGTGTCTAAAATTGCCTAGAAAGTCAGTATAATTATGCCCCTCTATCTTTGTTGAGATGAAGATTTATGGTATTCCACGTAGTTTAAGGAATATAGAGATATGAATTTTTCCATCTATGCCCTTGATAAAAAATTTCGAACATTAATAGTTATCAGCATAAAAAATATATATAGTTCAAAAAATGCAGCGTTACTATTGGTTTTGTGGAAAAATATAAAACCTTCAAGTATTAAGACTTGAAAATAACCTGAAACCTTCGTCTAAAGTGAGACGAAGGGATTAATAAAGAGATATTTTGTAAAAGCGTCTAGAGTTTAATATGTTGTCATGGAACATGCAGTTGATGCATTAGGGTTGCAGACTAACCAAAGACATTCAGAAAACCATCAATTGACCTTTTGTATTTTGCCAAACGCACCGACCAACAGTTGACTGATATTGACCATTTGTATATTGTCAAAAGGTTTTTATTTTTGCCACCAAATTATCACCCAAATACTCTTCCCAATCTAATCGGTCATCTCAACGACAACTATATTCCACAAACTCACCACACAACACACCATACAATATGGGGTGATATTCTATCAGGTTAAGTTGTTAACTGGATAAGAGACGACGTCATTTAACTAATTCATATTTTGGTAGGAAAATAGACGGTCAAAGTCAATTTACGACCCCAATGTAACTGCATGTTCAACGATCCAAATCATAATTATGCAAGCTAAACTGGGAGCGTATACGTATTGATGTATTAGTGTCACGTTGTTGCAATCCTTGCACTCTATTACATGACTTCTGTGTAGTCTCACCTAGGTTGACCATATTAGTCTCACAATCACATGTTAAGTAAATCAAATTTGTTCTGCTAAAAAGGACTATGATGTTGTACTTTCGAAGTAAAACACCATTAATTAATTTTTCTCATCGAGTGATTCAATTTGAGGACTTCTCTGTATCATTCTCTAAGTATACTGAAATATGTTTTGTAGAGAAAAAGGTCACCTTATTTGTTTATTCATCATCGTTATCACCATTACGTACTAAACTAGACTATTTATAGTTGCCAACATGGATCCATTTATTCTTTTGATTTCTCTATATTTCAGTCTTCATTAACGAGGATTGGTTTTAAACTAATCAGGGATAAATATTGATGAAATCAAATCAAGTGACGAATAATATTTTTTTTCTTCAAGATATATTTTTGCTGGAACTGTGCGTCTAAATATAAACCGATTCTATTAGTTCTGATGTTACCAGGTGCTTACTGATGTTATAGAAATATGGGGTACCATGAATGATATAAGTTAATTGTTGTATAATTGATTAAGTTGTAGTCTTTTAAACGCATTGTTAAGTATGTATACATAAGACTATAAGGAAAGGTTGAACCATATACGAAGTTTGTTTGAGAAAACGAGTTTCCGGCTATGAAGTGTACATAAAACTAGAAAACTTCATAAATTGTATGAATCATAAACGTATAAAGGACTCTACATTGTTTCCTAAAATCAAGTGACAAATATTATTTTTTTCAAAATATATTTTTGCTGGAACTGTGCGTCTAAATATAAACTGATTCTATTAGTACATATGTTACTAGGTGTTTACAGATGTTATAAGAATATGGGTACCTGGAATTATATAAGTTAACTATTGTATAATTTACTAAGTTGTAGTCTTTTTTAATGCATTGTTACAAAAAAAAAATGACTATAATGAGAGGTTGAACCGTAGTCGAAATTTGATTGAGAAACCGAGTTTCAAGCTATGACGTGGACATAAAACTAGATAATTTCTTAAATTGTAAGAATCATAAACGTATAGAGGACTCTACATTGTTTCCTAAGATCAAACATCCTCCAAATTCAGTTAGAATTTCATGTATACTCAAACATAAAACTTACAACCCGGAGTCAAAAACATACCGTATAAAACAATTGAACAACAAGGTTTACTGATACATAAACCTAATGAACAAAAAACAAAGATTACATATTACAATGGTTGAAGATTGAGAACAACAATAAGATATGAATTTGGAGAACAATAAAATAAATAAAAATATCTATCGACCACAAGATAATTAAAATTTCTAATAAAAACCTCATAATAGATGAAGAACATATCATTATCATCAAACCGACATTAACAACGGCAGAACGGAAAAAACCATTCAAACGGATTACTTGGACACACCATAAAGGGCCAAAAGAATCAGATAACAAAAAAAATTGCAATATTTTACTGAATTAACAGATTGAGTATAGTCATACGAGATAATCAGGGAACAGTCCTATTGAGCAATATAAATCTAAGATGAAATGAATTAAATATCACTACAAGATGGACAAATTTATGGACAACTATAAGAGAACATAGAATCACGAGCTGAAAAGGTTTATATAATATCTAAAATTAGACAAAGATTATGGTATTACATTTGATTCTTAGCACTGGAAGGCACTGAAGTGATCAACAAGAAAGATTAGAATCCAGCAACTGGAAAAACCGAAACGTGACAGTAGAACGCTTGAGGCTTATTTACTGGATAAAGACTTCAAAGAAGATGCAGAGTCTGATGATGCGCGTGATGAAAAGCAACTAAAGAAGCATCTTGACAGCATTAAAAAGGTAACAGTTTCTATTTTCCGAATATTTATAAGTTATCAATTGAATAATTGACTAAGTTATAGTACGTATTTTTGAAGAACTTGGATACATTAACTAAGTTATAAACTTATAATGTTTCTTAATGTATTGTTACAAAGAAATAAAGTATGTCCACTTAAATTTAAAATGGGAGGTTGAGCCGGGGCCATAAGGCCCCGGTGATACCTAGTAGCTAAATAAGAAAGTATCGCATTTTCGATGACTAGGTGCCTCTCATGGACTTGTTGAATACTTCTTCCATTAGGATTTCCAAATTCTTGGCTAAAATTGTTGTGTACCCTAGCCCAAAAGGTTACGGAATCCACCCTTACGGAGGATTGACGTCTAACTCGAGTTTCCGCGTACCATGCTTTGGTGATTGCCAAATCTTCGTTTGAATCAAATGATGCCATTTCTTGTATGTGGAGGTATGAAATGAGTAGTTGTGGAGTATATGGAGTGAGGGGGAATAAAATGATCAATTTTGGGGCAAATGGGGTCCAAGGGTGAGGTCTCTATTTATAGAGAAAGTCCCTAACAGCTATTTTTTTTTTGAAAAACATGAAATAATTTGGCATAATCGGTCTTCTAGAAGGTATATATAACCCGATTGTGTTTTAGTGCCACCAGGAATCAGTCTTTTTTGTGACCAACATAAACCGATTAAAGACATGTAAAAAAATTGAATTTTCACCGAAACTAATCGGTTTATATATATTCATATGTGACCCGATTCTAGGTTGAAAAACATACAGGAAAAATAGCTTGAATAGTCGGTTTATATATATGCATATGTGACCCGATTCTAGATTGAAAAACATTCAGGGAAAATAGCTTGAACAATCGGTTTATATATATGCATATGTGACCTGATTCTAGCTTGAAAAACATACAGGAAAAATAGCTTGCACAATCGGTTTATGTTGACATATCGAGTAGACCGATTGTTGCAACACATAATTATAATTAAAACTTCAAGTGCATTAAGTTGAACAAACCTTAAAAGAGTGTTAAGAACTTAAAAGAGTTGAACATAGATCATCCAAAATACAAACCTTAAAAGAGTGTTAAGAACTTAAAACATCATCAAGTCTTATAAACCTAAACTTTTAATATCTAAAACTTAAACGTAAAAACATAAAGTGCGGGAGCACCAGCATCATCACCACGGGGAGCATTTGCAGCACCACCATAAGCAGGAGCACCATCACCAGCATCAGCATCATTAGGAGCAGCCGCTTGTGCTTGAGCCATTTGTTCCCACATACCTTCCATTTCTACATGGAGCTCCCTCTCAGCTGAAATCATGTTTCTCCTCATCCTAGTGAACCTCATGACTTCATAAAGCTCCTCCAGTGCAAGCTTGTCAATCAATGCGAGGGCTTGTTCAAGATGGGTCTCACGCCCATAGGCAAACTTATAGAGGCTTCTTTCTGGCACTCGTTGTGGTTTCCTAAGGATGTCCCCCAATGTGAGCTCTCGAGAGTAAAACGCTAGGTGTGAGAAGTCCATATCTACATAAAACAAAAAAACAAACTAGTCAACAATCAACAATCGGTACATAATCATGCATATGTGATCCGATTCTGACTACAAAACATATAGGCCTGCGAAACATTAGTAATCGGTTTATGTGGTACATATATAAAATCCGATTATGAAAAGGAATCTGAAGAGTCAAACATAATCGGTAAATTATCAGGCACATAAAACTCGATTATGGGATCGCATAACTAAAAGAAAAAAAAATGTTTACAAAATCGGATTATTCTAAAGCACTTATAAACCGATTCTGGTGATGTATTTTCATATTTCGTTTCTAACCCTAAAATCGATTGATGTTGATCATCATATAAACCGATTACTGTGCATGCTATTTATGGCGGAAACCAAAACCCAGAATCGGTTTATTTGATATGTCAACATAAACCGATTCTAGATGTAATCATAGATTTTGATTTTCGAAATTTGAAGATTTAAACATGTAAATCAATCATAAAAATTTTGGTTTTGTGGCCCCAATTTAGCCAAAAAAATTTTTCCCTTTTATGATTGATTTACATGACGGATAGACACGAAACTGCTGAACCTGTCCAGGGAAACCGCCCCTCACAAGTGAAGTCATTGTAATCCTAATCCTTAATCTCCAATGAGCAACACTCATTTTCAGAAAATCAAGTCATGGTTCACCTTCTTTTACAGCCTTAAGATTAGAAAATTTGATACCAACTACAACAGCTGGAGTTGCTATCGCTATCTGTTTAGCACATCAAGCAATGCCTCCTCTTCCTTTAAATGATCTCCATGAGTGGGTTTCTTCCAAGCAATGCCTCACTCCTCTTCCTTGAAATGATCTCCATCAAATGCTTCGATATGCCCATTGTACTGCTTTGGCCACTTACTTGCGCCTTTATCGACTTCCCAACAAACCTTCTTTAGAACACCCTTGTTCAACATTACCACCAGCACTAGGAATACCACCCGTTATTGTTACTTGGGAAAATCAAGTTATTTGTCGCATACTAAATGTAAGGAATAGCTGCCAAGTGCTATCTGAAAATTGACGGTTCATTTTTTTTTTTTTTTTTTTGACGGTTCATTTCAGTCTTAAACAAATGCTCCAAAGTAAAATCCATTTCCCGGTAAAGTAAATAAATGCCAAAGGAGAGAGAGAGGGAGAGGAGAGAGAGGGAGAGGGAGAGGGAGAGATAGAGAGGCATTTCACTTACTCTCGCAGTTTCTTCCAGTATATCCCATCTCCTTCACCATGACTAAGTTTTATCCCATCTCCTTCACCATGACTAAGTTTCTTACTTTTCAATCAAGTGAAGTAAAGTTGTGCATGCAAGCCATATCTTAAGCAATGGAACAAAATCGGTTCCGCTCTAGCTGTAAGAATTTTATACTCCCTCCGTTCCGATTTACTGGACGTTGTAGAATTTTTCACGGATATTAAAAAATATCAGAGAGAGTAAAATCTTTCCAATAATACCCCTATTAATTCCTACTTAAAGAATTAAATGTTGGGATCTTGCAACAATGAACAACACGTTAGATGTATAGAAAATAATATGTAAAGAACTAATGCGAAACAACTCTACCGAAATAACTTGACGAGGCGAGAATCACGGAGTTCAACAAGTTGTCCTTAACACATTAGTTCGCGGGTATACTCGAGTTGAGTAATGCTAAACCCCCTCACGGCGAAGATGTGTCCGGGATAAGATCGCCCGATATAACTTGAGTTAGCACAACGCAAGTTACCCTCTCTTCGAACTCAACAACAGGATGGAGGTAAAAACATATGGAGAAAACCTAGAATAAAAGAAGAATTTTTCGGTGTGTAGAAAACGAGAATTTCGAGTTGTATTTAAAGGAGAAGATACTTGCAAATCAAGTTAGGTTTTGGTTTTCTTTAAAAACTAGTAAAACACCTAAAAGGAATTTACCCATAAATAAAACTCTAAAAATATTTTAGGAATTAATTTCCTAAAGAAAAACTCGCCCAAAAAATAAATCCGAGTAGAAGAGGAACTTGGTGCATGGCATACGCGCATATCGTATGGGTCAAAATTTGTATTTTTGCCCACCTGCTCCACCCACAATGTTGTTTTACAACATATCCATAAGCATATGGCTATATAGTGGAGCTCCTTCTCTATTATACCCAATGTGGGACTAAAGAGAGATTCATTCACTCATAAAATGAGCAAGTATCCTTGGACCCATAGGTCACTAGATCAAACCACACCAAGACCAAAATATTTTTGTTAAAACTCATTTTTCTCCAACATTAAATAACCTAGTTTTGTGTTTCTAAAATATAGGGAAAGTTATCAATCCCATAGTTATGTACTTGGGATGTACAAGATTGAGTATATATCCTCCATGGGGTAGATTTAAAAATTATAGAGTAATTATTTTTGTGTTGATTACCATGAGAATTAATTCTCTAGTGTGATTCCAAAGCAGGGGTAGATTAGTGAAAATTGGGAAAAAAAACTAAAACGATCATCTAATTTGGAACTCTAAAGAAACCCAAAAAAACAAAATAATTCTCTACGTTTCTCTACGTTTAAATCTACCCCATGGAGGATATATACTCAATCTTAAGAAACAACAAAGAGAGTAAGAAACAACATATAAATGATTATATTATATGAGGATATATTTACTTGACGTTTCGATAACGTTTAATTCTCATTGGAGTCAACAGATAAATGATTATTCCAAGGATCTGGATGGAATATTTTGTTTATCCCAAATAAATTACAACGAGATTCGTAATTTACATTAAATTTAGAAACTAAAAACTAGGTGGTTTAAAATTTTAAGAAGCTATTAATATGGGTATGTTTGGAAAAAAATTACTCTCTTTGTTGTTTCTTAATCTGCGTGAAAAACTCTATAACGTCAAGTAAACGATCTAAAATATAGGGAAAGTTATCAATCCCATCTGTCACGCGGGTGACCCGGGTTCGATCCCCGGCATTTGCATTGTCCGAGCGTAGGCTTGGGCTGTGTGGTCTTCATTTCATTTTGTCCGTGACTTGCACATTCCAAGTTGGGAGTTGATTTGCATTGTCCGAGCGTAGGCTTGGGCTGTGTGGTCACTGAAGTGGAGGGTACTGCGTTAGGCTGGTTTCACAGAGCAGCGATTACCTCCTTCTCTTGACAGTGGAAGGATAACAGGTCCATTTTTTGGTCCTACAAACTTGTTTTTGTTTTTGGTACAACCTCAATTGATTTGTTGAGGTGAACTCATTATATGAAATTTTATGCATTGATGCGTTGTTTTCTTTGGACTAATTTTGCAAAAAACTACTACTTTGTTTGAATAATCTCACATTGCGAAGGTTCCTTCTACAAGTTTGTGAAAAAAGTTGGGCCTTCCCGAGCTTCGCCAAAATACTGACCATGGTGTGGTGACCTCAGCATTGCATACAGTATGGACTGGTTTGCCTGTTTACATGAACACATACTTTTGAAAATCCAATATAATGTTTGATGTATCTTAACAGGTACTTCTGATTCAGGGACTTATCTTTCAGAAATTATCATATCCAAAAGCATGCTGTCTAAAGCATCTCATGTAGTTGAGGTGCCTCAGACTGCCCAGGATACTTACGGGACAACGGTAACAATCCCAGGGTGTAACAATGGGGCATCTACAAGGAAAAGGAGCGGATCCACAGGGAAAAGGAAACAAATTCTGAACCCTTCTTCACCGACGCTATCGGTGAGTAAAAATTATAAAACTTCGAGTTGTTTGTCCAGTCCCAACTAAGTTTATCTTTTATGCTTCTCGATTTTTTTTGTTTTCTGCACATGATTCATCCAAGTAAGCCACTTGAAAATGTTTTTCTTGTGTATTATTCAAGTTTTCCTCTCTTATAGTAATTCGCCAGGATGAGACTCATTTTAAAAAAAAATATGCTTCAAGAAAAGACAACTGAATTGTCAGGGTCAGGTCAGTTGATCAGAAAAGACGAATGTTAAATGCTTAACATTTTCACCGTTGCATATAGCTCACCTCATTGGTAGATTTTTCCTGCAGATGCACCACAAGTGGGGATGGTGTGCATGTTTACAAAAGTGTCTGATGTCATTCGAGTTGTGTTTTGCATAAGATGTTTAAGTATATTGCAAGTCCATTCTCAGAGTGTTTTTGATTTTCTTTGTTTTTTTGTCTCAGGACACAGTAGGTTGCAAGTCTATTCTCAATGACTACGCTGTCGAGATGAATCTGTCAAAACCTGTTTATACAACGACCCAACTAGAGCGCGTTCCCTTCTTCATCTCTTCATTAGTATTTCACGGTAAAACTTACAGTGGTCCTCCTGCCAGCAACAAGAAAGATGCAGAACGGTTGGCAGCTCGCAAGGCTATCCATTCTATAGGTATATATAAAGCCTGTGCATAAACCGGATAAAAATTATCGGATTTCTTATGTCGTGGAAAAGGAACTAATTTGTGAGATTCAACCAATTTGGAGTCCCGACCAGTTTTTCAGCTTTACAATGAACCTGCTTCAGTTTGTTTCTGTTTTAACTATTAAATAGTTTCCTTTCTCTAAGAATTACTCCATGCATTCTCACAGTTTTCACATTTTCAGAAAGATCTTAGTTTCATACATAATTCGAAAATTGTTCAATATAGGAATCATCAAAAAAATTTAAATTTTACAAGAGTAAATAACTGTGGCTTAGCATTTTCACCTGCAAAATGATAGACCTCATCCCTTTCGTTTCTTCTTGCCATGCGGAAAAACAGGTGCCACTTTCCATTTGGTAAAAGCATTGGTTCTGCTCTCTGTCTCTTCGCCATCGTCATCATCACTAGCTTGTCCATTTGTAGCCTTCAATTCTTCTTCTAATTTCCTAGCAGCAGCTCGCTTTTTTCCAGCAGCTCCCAACCTGCCGTGCAAACTTTTCTCCGCTTGATCAGTGGAAAGTGCAACTCTAGCTTTGCGTGTAATTTTTTCCCCTAAGCCTATCCGACGATCCTTTGGTTCGTCCTCCTCATATGATGCATGACCTGGTGATCCAGTCCTTTAATCCATACAGTTACTTTTTTGCCCTCTATCCAGTACCTCGAATTCGAAATCAGGTGCAACTTTCGCCTTCCATACTGTCTCGCTTGTAGCACGCGTCATCGAGAAGATGGAGAAGATAGTGAGAATTCTTGATATCTCCCAACCCTGAATCTCTCTCAATTCAGGAGAGAGTTCTAGGGTTTGGCTGTCGACCCCTAACAAACATTCACCTTTAAGACACCCGATTACTGATTACTCCCTCCGTTCCGATTTACTTGCTTTTTTAGGGTTTTTCTTGTGTTCCAAATTAGATGATAGTTTTAGTTTTTTTCCCCAATTTTTACTAATCTACCCCTACTTTGGAATCACACCAGAGAGTTAATTCTCATGGGAATCAACACAAAAACAATTACTCTAATTTTGAAATATACCCCATGGAGGATATATACTCAATCTTGTTTACTTCTTTACTCATCATCTCTTCATCCCAAGTAATTGTTACGGGATTGACAACTTTCTCTACAATCTAGAAACACAAAACTAGGTCATTTAAGTCTTTATGTAGAAATTAATATGGGTATTATAGGAAAAGTTTTACTCTCTCTGATATTTCTTAATAAAACTCTACAACGTCAAGTAAATCGGAACGGAGGGAGTATATTATATCGGGAAGGTGGCGAAATAGTTAACACTTAGAGGTCGAGGGTTTTGAATCTTTTGATATTTCCTGGTGGCAGCAGGTGCTATAAGAGGCCTGAATACCCTGTTGGACCGTTAAAAAAATAAAAAGAAAACGCGCGATATAGGCTTCAAAGTTTAAGCCAAATGTAACCACTTTTCTATTGCAATGAAAAGATCACAGCTTGTTCTTAAAAACCTAAAATTCTTCGCATCTTATCCTGCGAAATGTTCAAACTTTCTTTGGCCTCAAATCAAAAATCATTTGCACACCCTATCTAAGAACCGTTTTTTGGGGACCAGCCTTTTTTTGGGGACCATTGTTTTATAAGGCCATCTACCCTATAATTATAAGGGATGTCCTAAAGTAGTGACATTACCAATTTACCCTTAACCCTAATTAAAATTAAAACTAAACTAATAAGTAATAACTACCAAAGTTTAACCTAATCCTAATCTATTATCAAAAACCAAAATCAGACCCTACCCTAGCCGCACAAACTGTTTTTGAGAAAAAAAAAATTCTATTCTTCTTCTTCTTCTTTTTCCTTTCAACATCGTCTCCATCGATTAATCGTCGATTCATAAAATTTTCATCGTCGATTAATCAATCGACTATAATAATGGTTCTTCAAAAGCAAACCAAAAGACTCCCAGGAACAGGTCCCCCATTAGGACATCTAGCACATCAGAAACAATTTCAAATTGAGGAAGAAGTGGAACCGGAAGTTAGAGGCATCATCGAGTATCAAAGACGCAAGTCAAGCTTTGATTCTGCCATGGGACCAATCCGCAGGTATTTTCCAACAAACCCATAACTTTTAATTTGATTTTCATTGCTTCAATTGAATAGAAATCATCAAAATAGGATTCAAATGGAAGTTACATTGCATTGTTCGGTTAGGACGAATTTCTAAAAAATCCTAGTTTGTTAACCGAACTTCCTGAAAGGAAGAACACGAAGAACAGTTTGGTTCTCTAGGATTCAAAACTAGGTCACCGAACTGCCAGTTCGGTTAGTTCGCAAAGAAGCCTAAAAAAAAATTTCTAACCGAACTTAACAAATTTTACAACAATTTTTTTTTTCACATGTAACCGAACTCTGCTATTTTGCCCATTATTTTGAGTTTTTATGTAACCGAACTGTGCTATTTTGTTCGGTTTATTCAAATAAAAATCTAAAACTATTTAGTAACCGAACTTTACCGAAAAAAAAAAAAATTCAATGTAACCGAACTATGCTATTTTTCCCAATATGTTGAGTTTCAATTTAACCGAACTTGTCCAACTATGTTGAGTTGCATACATGTTGAGTTCGGTTTATTCGCAAAAAACCTTGACAAACCGAACTCTTCAGTAGTTGCATACATGTTGAGTTCGGTTTGTTCGCAAAAAACCTTGTCAAACCGAACTCTTCATTAACATTGACCAATGTTGAGTTCGGTTTGTTCTCAAAAAACCTTTGGTAACCGAACTATACTATGGAACACAAAATTAGAGTTGGCCTATTTTTCGTGAACTTTTGCTATTAACCAAACCTTACGCTGAGAAACCTTATGTTGCATCTGATTTAGTGAATCATTTAGCGATTAAGCTAATATCTTTTGTTTTCTTGATTAGTGGAAGAGGCAAAAAATAAAACAAACCTTTACTGGAAGATCTTAGAACTCCCACGCCTCGAGGCAAAGTACATTGTGATGCCGGTAACCGTGGAACCAAAAATGCTAAGTATAGAGGTGGGTCATTACCGGGTGTTGTGATCCAAGATGGTGTTAATAGAGATAATGTTGACAACGTAATCCAACAAGTTAATTAAGAGATCGTGGAAGAGATGGGCAATCAAGAACATCATCAAGGTGGAGAAGGTGAACCAGCTGAATGAGGAGGAAATGAGGGTGCCAATGATGGTAAACCAGCTGAAGGAGGAGGAAATGAGGGTGCCAATGATGGTGAACCAGCTGAAGGAGGAGGAAATGAGGGTGACAATGATGATGGTGAACCAGCTGAAGGAGGAGGAAATGAGGGTGACAAAGATGAGGAAGATGGAGATAAGGATGATGATGAATCAGAGGAGGACTTGGATGAAGAGGAAGAGGCACAAGTAGAAATAGTGCGAAAGAAACCTAGAAAGATGCCTAAAAAGCCTTGTGCTAGATATTCATACATTCCTGATGACAATTTGTGTTTGACGCCAAAGATGCCAACTTATGGTACTCCAAGAGATGGAGGGGAGGTATTGATGGGCTACAAAAACTCATGGGCTGCCAAGATCTTTGCGACAAAGGTATGGTTCAATCTTAACCATCAAGATTTCTCAGTCATTTTTTATTTTTTGACATATATTGTTCTTTTCTATATATATTAGTATATAAGATATGATGTTGCTTTTGTAGGATCATAATAATGTTGTTCGTGTTTTGAAACATCAAAAGAACAAGATATGGAATATAGAAAATGAGTGTGATGAGGTTCGCTTGGAGGTATTTGACTGTGTACTATGGAACGGGATACAACATGCGCACCAAAAATTTGATGCTGTCATTATTATCGCATTTTCCGAGAGGTCTTATCAGAGACGGATACCTTTCATCTACCTTTTGGTGAGATGGCAATAACTCCGGATGATTGTTTTAGAATCACAGCCCTACCAATTACGGGAACAAGTGTTCGAGATGGCTACGATCCCTCGATGAGTTATGAACTTCTTGAAAAGCTAGTCGAAAGGTGTCTAGGATGGAGCGATAAAAAGGCACAATGTGAGTTTAGACGAGCTAACAAAGAGCCTAAGGAAGGTGATGAGTATAATGAGTTTGAGGAAGACCGCACGTACAAGAAGAAGTTGAAAAAGATCAAGCTCAAAACCTTGTTTGATGAGTTTTCAGGGACGAAAGATTTGGTTGCTCAAGGAAAGTTGGTGATGACAGAGGAGAAGATTAAGCACCATGTGACTGCTTATTTGTTATATCAACTAGGAACCATTTTCTTCCCTGACAGTTCAGGTCACGTGGTAAATGCTCATTACCTCCAGCTATTGGACCCCCTGAATGAGGTGAACAACTACTCTTGGGGCATTTCGGTTCTTTCATTCGTTCAAGAGGAACTCGGAAAAGCTTCGAGGCTTAAGAGTCTATATTTTGGAGGCTTATACACCCTTGTTCAGGTACCCCGTTAAATTATCGTTTGTGTGTTTCAATATATAAGTGAATGAATGTGTATTGTTACTAATCATATTGCGAATGTATTATTTGTTACCTCTTCTTATAGGTTTGGGTGTACGACCACTTCCCTAAACTGCAATTGTCTCATGCTCACACTTCTTGGCCTTATGGGAAGCCTACTGCTGGTAAATATGAATTTTTGAACTCACATGAAAAGAATAAGAAAAAAAAAAGGTGTTGGAGTTGAGGGAGACATTGGATAAGTTAACACTACACCATTTTTAGGATTTCGCAACAAAGATTCGCAACGGCTTAGTATCGGTTGTGAATTTTCCGTTGCGAATTGCAACCGCTAATATTTCGTAACGGGTTTGTGCCGTTTCGAATTTTGTAACCTCACAGGGGAGGTTGCGACTTGCAACCGCGCTCAGTTCAAGCGTGTGAAGCGCTTGCTTGGTCGTAACACTAGAGCTGACACTACACCAAAATGCCCAATGTACCACGTTTATTTTCGTTGCTATGAATTTAAGCAACGCTTATGTATGTTGCTTACACGGCGTGACAAATTTACGCAACGTATACAAACGTTGCTTAAATTTAATTAAAAGCAACGATTGAAGCGTTGCTTCATCCGTTGCTTTAATTAGACTTAATGCAACGTATAATATAATTTAAGGAACATATATATACGTTGCAAAATATATTTTAATTAAAAAAAATTATATATTACGAAATTCCGGTATTACAAATAATCTTAAACCCCGACCTCGATAAGAAAATCACTCATCCTTACAACATCATTCATCCTTGCAACATTTTACAAAATTATGACCTTAGTTTGAATTTACACAATGAAATTCCATTCGAACAAGGTATTACAGCAGGATTCATTAATAGACAATGTTTAGTGTCACTAGTATAAGATCCAATCATCAATTATCATCACTAACATCCTCATATGTATTTGCTTAGGGTCTCATAACTACGGGAGGAGTGTCACGTTACTCAATACTTGTGCCACCTTACCCGTATCTCAACACCATACTCTAAACGAGAGTGGGCACATGCACCTTCAAGCTCTTTATTTTTAGGATCCACTTTCAAACCATCAAAAAAGGCCTCTCGTTGCATCATCAAGCCTCCGTGACACATGCGGAAGAATTATCAAAAAGGATATCTTTAAATAAAAAGAAGAGACGAAAATTAAACGACAAGAAAAAATTGAAGAATATGTACATTGGCCCGGTTTGAGTGCTACGACAAAAAAAATTGAAGAATTATCAAAAAGGATATTTTAAGATAAGCATATAAGAAACTACATAGAATGCATATGATTATATGAATGATTTAAATCACTACATCAGAGGTGTATTCCTATTTCGCCTTCCATTTAAAAGATATCAATAAAATTAAAATTCATTTAAACGCTTAACCTTATAGTGTTTCCCGTTTAAAAAATGTACCTTCGTGTACCAATGTAATGCCGGTAATACTCCTTCCCGTGGAATGCATTTGTGCCCCTTGATTTTGCCTCCGAAAAACCGCCTTCGCTTTACAAATCATCTCGCCAACAATGAAGATTTAATATAATACATTCACTTGAATAGTCTCTATAAACAACACATTTATGAGCTCCATTACAGGAAAGTTTGAAACTGCAGAATGCCAACAATGGTATGGCATATACATACTACAAATCTAACATCAATCCATAACTTATAGTTGATTCACAATACGCGAGTTCATTTTGGTTCCAAAACATTAAGACACTATTCGAAACCTCAAAAGAAATACACATATTGTAGTTACCTTATTGTGAAACTCCTTAGAATTTGCATGCTTCATTATTCCATTTATGCTCCAGTCAACATATGATGGAATAGGAGAAGTCCAAGGAAAAAGAATCTCAACACCTCGACGATTATCATTAACAGCTGCGACTTCAATTGGCATTAGTCCGTCATGTGACAAAAAATATATGACTTTCATAAACCAGAAAACCATAGGTGACACCAGTGAATCATTCTTATAGTGCCGCTTCTTTTCATATTAAGAAAACAAGATAAAAAATCAATAAAGTTGGGCTTTTTCTAATACAAAGACGAAATAATTAAAGTCAACCTCTTTGATCATTCCACTCAAAGTGGCCCATGGAGCTCTATAAAATCAAAAGAGACGCTCATTCAGGACCACTATTATAAAAAAATTTAAGTACGATTTCATGCCAGTTGCAACAGATGATGTCCACTAAATTAACAGAGACTAAAATTAAGTGGCTTACTATATTTGCAACATTTGGATCTGCACCAGCTTCAACCAAGTAGCTTGATGATTTGTATTACCACCAAATTAGTCGCAAGATTGAGCTTTTATTCCATCCGGGTCCACCATTTGGATCAGCACCTGCCTACATAGATGAAAAAAGTTTTACAATAATAATTTATATAGCGTATATTTACGAACCCAAAATTGGTACCATTAACATATAATGAAAACATCATCACAACTTTTACACACTCCCTAAAGACCCACTCAACGAAATGGAACCAAAAGAAACATGGAAAGTTCCCTCATATACATCCGAAATCAAGATTAAGAAACTTCGGTGGCATGAATAAAAAGGAGAGTTCACAGATTGATCTTATAAATGTCAAATAAGTGCAACAAGAATGTAGAAGAACATTTCTACCTTAAAGTAATGCTTCCACACATTGCCAAAGGTAATGGTCATATATTCTGATTTGACATAGATAAATGAATAAAGTGGAGTAAATGTAGAATATAAGACCACATTTGGCTGCAAAAACAAAACAAAAGGTAGGTTGGTGATCTCCTTGATTAGAGAATTAAAAAATAAGACATTGTAGAAGTAAAAGGAATGATTCTATGTTATTATCATTTTCACATAACAAATATTTGTGATCACACTAGCATTGCGACAAGTATGCTCAAGGGAAAAACTTAAAAAGCAACATTAGGCAGAGATTCAACTCAACAAATGATGTCGTGATCAAGCGATTAATCGGGATAATATTTAGGTTACCATTAATGGTTCATTTAAGTATTCGTTAAAAGTAACGCGAGACCTATTCATGAAGAGAAGATAAATGGTACTCACATTGGCACCATGATCCAAAAGAACTTTAACAAAGATCGTGTTTGATAGCAATGGCAAAAGCATGTTCGCGGTGAGCCATTACCATTCGAAACATCCACATCCATACCTTTTGAAAGTAACAAGGGTATGATATCTTTATGCCCCCGCAACACAAAAAGGCCTTATTAGGATACTCTAAAAATGCCTTAATAACATATTTGGAAGTTACCAACTCGGTTGGAACACAACCTACCTTCCTTTGCAAAGATGATGCAACGAACTACAATGTGAATCATCTAGTATTTGGATTGGCACCCATTTCAAGAAGAGCCGAGGCTCCATGTCTTTGGAGTTTGTGCTACATGTGCGTGCGCCTTCAAGAGGAGTTTCACTTTCATAGTGGTGATTGTCACATTCATAGGAGCAGACCAAGATTCCCTTTCGCAACTTTCAACTGCGTATGGCTGGATATAAGTGATAAGATTCAATGAGGAATTAAAAACATAGATTCAAACAAAAAAGAAGTTGAGATGGAACCGATAAATTGCAAAGATCCGACTTCTTTGGAGCACCTTCTTGTACCATAGGCCAAAGAGCTCTCGCCAATTTTCGAACTTCAATTTGCACTTTGGTTGAATTCGAGGAGGCTCCTCAACAACCTCTTCATGCGTAACCACCTCTTCCTCATTGTTCATATGTTTATGAACTTCAACAACATTACTCATCTCCTCCGCAATTGGTGCCGGTATCTTGCAGCGAGATCGGGGACATGAGAGGGTTACGAAAAGAATAACAATAGTCAAGACCACCTCTTCCTCATTGTTCGGATGTTCATGAACTTCAACGCCATTACTCATCTCCTCCGCAATAGGTGCGGGTATCTCGGCACGACGAGATCGGGGATATGAAAGGGTTCTCAAAAGAAAAACGATAGTCAAGTCCCATTAGCCAATACAGTGATAGAAAAGCAGGTTGCTAAAAAAATCCACAACTAACAACTACAGGAAAAAATCACCAACTACAAATTTCAGTCAAATCTCCACCAATTTTTACCTGCATCACCACCACCAGCATCCATTCTCATAGAAAATTCAAGGGTTTCTTTACAAACAGTGAAAAAATGATGCACCATCACCAATTAAACCCAAAAATATGTAGAACTAACCACACCACCAACATCCCACACCATAGACTCCAACCATCAATACTACATACAAACAGTTAAAACATCACAAAACTGAAATCAAATAAAATCCATGCTTTAAGACTCCATCAAATACATCAAACAAAAGAAAAAATACAAAATCTTTAAGAATCAAGCAATAAGGGCAAAAATAAAATCAAGCAATAATAACAAAAACAAGTAAACGATTAGGTTTCTACCGGTGAAATCTTCTTCTTATACTTTCAACTCGTCGAATATGAGATGAGGGTTTGCTTTAATTTCAGGAGAAAATTTAACTGGATATAGGGTTGCAAAATTAGGGGATCTCAAAGGATTATGGTTCGATTCGAGATGGGTTTTGATTCAAAGATGAGGTTAGGATTAGTTTTTGAAATCAAACTTGATTCGATGATGATGAGTGTTGTTTGCATATGAACAAATAAACTAAAATGAGATGAGAGTTTGCTTTTAGTTTTATGAACAAATAATCTAAATCTAGGTTCTTTGTTAAAAAAAAAAAAAAAATCTAAATCCAGTTAACAACAGAGGGGTTTTCTTTTAGATCTCATACATGGGTTAATTTTGATTTTGAGATGAGGTTGGGATTAGTCTTTGATCGTGAGAGTTGAGGTCGGATCTATGAGAGTTTCAGAGTTGGGTCTAGGAGGAAGATAAGAACAGAAACGCAGTGGTGATATTCACTTCTCGTACTTAACGAGTTTAATAAAAATAATAAAACAAAATAAATTCTAAAAAAGCCTTTAAAATTACACAATTTAGTTTAACCTGCAGGATGGAAACCTATATCAACGGTGCACAAATTATACTAAATTACCAAAAGTTAATTTATAAATGAAGCAACGGATATATTATTCTGCAACGTATATTTTCGTTGCTCCATATGCAACAACTATATCCGTTGCAAATCAGAATATGGCGGCGTTGCAAAACCAGGATATGGTGTAGTGTGATAAACACGCCCCAGTCAAATTTCGGTCAAGACTACGGTTTTTATTTCCACCCTTAATCCAAGTCTAGGGTATATCCCACCCTTAGAGGAATTCTATCCTCATTTTTTCTTCCGCCAAAACAGAGAGACTCATCTCTCCTTCCCCCCTCTCCTCCATCTCCATCTCGATAAACCAGAGAGATTCAGCTCTCATCTCCATCTCCATCTCCCTCTCCAGCATCGTGTAGATTTGTATACAGGTACAATTTTTGACATAGTTTTTAGGGTTTTTAGATTTCGATTTCTAGGGTTTTGATGATTTCTAGGGTTTCAGAGATTTCATTTCTAGGATTTAGAGATTTTGATTTAAGTTTATCGAATCCTAGGGTTCCATTTAAGTTTTTCGTTTTTAGGGTTTAATGCTTGATTTCAGTGTTTCGATTTCACTTGTGAATCTTTTCAGTTTATTTATTTATTTATTTTCTTTCCATTTTATGGTTCGTTGTGTATCTGAATCTAATACCCCCTTTGTTTTTTCCATGTTAGGGTTTGTCAAGATTGAAGAGCTGGTCAGAGTTGGTTCAGGAAGAACTAAAAAGGTATATCAACTATGAAATTGTTGTGGTTATTTTCAAAGAGATAATTTCCATTTTATGGTTTGTTGTTTATCTGAATCTAATGTTGTTGTTTTTTCCATGTCTAGGTTTGTCAAGATTGAAGAACTGAAGTTCAGTTCATTAGAGTTTGAAGAAGAACTTGTGAGAATTGGTTTAGGAAAACTAAGAAGGTATATCCAACTGTTTTGATTTTGATTTTGATAGAATCTCATTGAGCATGATAAAAATGGTCCTAGTGGTGAATCGCAAAAGCTACTTGTAGCTCATTCTCTCTTTGTTGAGAGGATGTTTATGTCGTTAACCTAAGGGCTTCGGCAACCCTACCACTAGGATTCAGTTGAAGCTACATGTTAGAATTGAATTGGTGTACTTACAGAAAGTTTGTGCAATCTCTTAACTAAGAAGTTTTTATAAGTTGTATGGTCTGAACTTAAGAATTTTTGTAAGATTTTGATTTTGATAGAAACTCATTTAGGATGATAAAAATGGTCCTAGTGGTGAATCGCAAAAGCTACATGTAGCTCATTCTCTCTTTGTTGAGAGGATGTTTATGTCGTTAACCTAAGGGCTTCGGCAACCCTACCACTAGGATTCAGTTGAAGCTACATGTTAGAATTGAATTGGCACTACACCAAAACCAGGATTTTGTAACAGTGCAACCTGTCACGGTTTATTTTTCAGTCACTGATACACCTGTGATAAGTCCTGCAACAATAATAACTGTCGTTAAATTTTGTATTCGTGATAATGATTAGGAATATTAAATATTTTTATTAGTAACAATAATATTTGTTGACAATTATCCAGACAATCACAATTATAATCTAAAATGATGTTTCCACCCAAAAATTTCACCACATCTAAAACAACCCCAAATTAGTAACACTTAGGATTTTGTTTGTCACTACTTTCGCAACATTTATATAAAATAACAATTTTATTTAATTTCTAAAAATCAATATTGATTTTTTTTATTTTTTTTATTTTCTTAATATTAGAAAACAGGATCAAGACCAAGTCAACAAGTCATGACTTTGTAGGAAAATTTGACTTGGACAAATACCAACCTTTTCTCTCGATTTTGTCGACAACCACAACAAAAATATCTGCTTCTGCCGAAGACTGTGAAATGACCAAACTACCCTTATCGGAATAAGTGTAATAAAAATTTCGAAGACTGTGAAAATGACCATATTACCCTTATTGGAAATACGTGCAATAAATATTATGGAGACTGCGAAAATGACCATACTACCCTTATCGGAAATAAGTAAAGTAATTCTTACGGACTATGAAAATGACCATATTACCCTTATTAGAAAAAAAGTGCAATAAATATTATGCAGACTGTGAAAATGACCATACTACCCTTATCGGAAATCAGTAAAGTAAGTCTTACAGACTGTGAAAATGACCATATTACCCTTATTGGAAAAAAGTGCAATAAATATTATGGAAACTGTGAAAATGACCATCCTACCCTTATCGGAAATAAATAAAGTAATTCTTACAGACTATAAAAATGACCATATTACCCTTATTGGAAAAAAGTGCAATAAATATTATATAGACTGTGAAAATAACCATACTACCCTTATCAGAAATAAATAAAGTAAATGTTACAGACTGTGAAAATGACCATATTACCCTTATTGGAAAAAAAAGTGCAATAAATATTATGGAGGCTGTGAAAATGACCATACTACCCTTATCGAAAATAAGTTAAGTAATTCTTACTTGATTTCGTGAAAATGACCATATTACCCTTATTGGAAAAAGTGCAATAAATATTATGGAGACTGTGAAAATGACCATACTACCCCTATCGAAAATAAGTAAAGTAATTCTTAAAGACTAAGAAAATGACCATATTACCCTTATTGGAAAATGTGCAATAAATAATATGGAGACTGAGAAAATGACCATACGTAGCCTTATCATAAATAAATAAAGTAAATGTTACATACTGTGAAAATGCCCATATTACCCTTATAGGAAAAAAGTGCAATAAATATTATAGAGACTGTGAAAATGACCATAGTATCCTTATCGGAAATAAGTAAAGTAATTCTTACAGACCGTGAAAACGACCATATTACCCTTATTGTAAAAAAGTGCAATAAATATTATGGAGACTGTGAAAATGACCATACTACCCTTATCGGAAATAAATAAAGTAATTCTTACAAACTATGAAAATGACCATATTACCCTTATTGGGAAAAGGTGCAATAAATATTATGGAGACTGTGAAAATGACCATACCACCCTTATCGAAAGTAAGTAAAGTAAATATTGCCGACATTTAAAATGACCATATTACCCTTATTGGAAAAAAGTGCAATAAATATTATGGAGACTGTGAAAATGACCATACTACCCTTATCCGAAATAAGTAAAATAAATATTACCAATTATGAAAATGACCATATTATCCTTGTTGGAAATAAGTGGAATAAATATTATGGAGACTGTGAAAATGACCATACTACCCTTATCGGAAGTAAGTAAAGTAAATATTATATACTGTAAAAATTACCATATTACCCTTACTGGAAATAAGTGTCATAAATATTTATGGTCTTTTTTATGGTACTTATTTCCAGTAAGGGTAATATGGTTATTTTTATTCCATTTTTTTTCCAATAAGGGAAATATGGTCATTTTCACGGTCTGTAAGAATTACTTTACTTATTTTTGATAAGGTTAGTATGATCATTTTCACAGTCTACATATTATTTATTGCACTTTTTTCTAATAAGGGTAATATGGTCATTTTCACAGTCTGTAACATTTACTTTACTTATTTCCGATAAGGGTACTATGGTCATTTTCACAGTCTCCATAATATTTATTGCAATTTTTTCCAATAAGGGTAATATGGTCATTTTCACAGTCTGTAAGATTTACTTTACTCATTTCCGATAAGGGTAGTATGGTCATTTTCACAGTCTCCATAATATTTATTGCACTTTTTCCAATAAGGGTAATATGGTCATTTTCACATCATGTAAGAATTACTTTACTTATTTCCGATAAGGGTAGTATGGTCATTTTCACAGTCTCCATAATATTAATTGCAGTTTTTTTCCAATATGGGTAATATGGTCATTTTCACAGTCTGTAAGAATTACTTTACTCATTTCCGATAAGAGTAGTATCGTAATTTTCACAGTCTCTATAATATTTATTGCACTTTTTTCCAATAAGGGTAATAGGGTCATTTTCACAGTCTGTAAGGATTACTTTACTTATTTCCGATAAGGGTAGTATGGTCATTTTCACAGTCTGCATAATATTTATTGCACTTTTTTCTAATAAGGGTAATATGGTCATTTTCACAGTCTCTAAGAATAATTTACATATTTCCGATAAGGGTAGCATGGTCATTTTCACAGTCTCCATAATATTTATTGCACTTTTCCAATAAGGGTAATATGGTCATTTTCACAGTTTATCCAATATATTTGAACCTGTGATGTTCAATTCTGATATATTTCGTCTCCAGTTCATCCGAAAGAGAAACTCGCTTTACCTCTAGTAATATTTGAGCCTGTGATGTTCAATTCTGATATATTTCGTCCTCAGTTCATCCGAAAACGAGAAACTCAGGTCTAACTGTAGTAATATTTGAACTTGTGATGTTCAATTATGATATATTTCCTCTCCAGTTCATCCGAAAGAGAAACTCAAGTCTAACTTTAGTAATCTTTGAACCTGTGATGTTCAATTATGATATATTTCGTCTCCAGTTCATCCGAAAGAGAAACTCAGCTCTACCTCTAGTAATATTTGAACTTGTGATGTTCAATTCAGATATATTTCGTCTCCAGTTCACCCGAACGAGAAACTCAGGTCTAACTTTAGTAATCTTTGAACCTGTGATGTTCAATTATGATATATTTCGTCTTCGGTTCACCCGAACGAGAAACTCAGGTCTAACGTTAGTAATCTTTGAACCTGTGATGTTCAATTATGATATATTTCGTCTCCAGTCACCCGAACGAGAAACTCAGGTCTAACTTTAGTAATCTTTGAACCTGTGATGTTCAATTATGATATATTTCGTCTCCAGTTCACCCGAACGAGAAACTCAGGTCTAACGTTAGTAATCTTTGAACCTATGATGTTCAATGATGATATATTTCGGCTCCAGTACATCCGAACGAGAAACTCAGGTCTAACTGTTATAATATTTGAAGTTGTGATGTTCAATTCAGATATATTTCGTCTCCAGTTCACCCGAACGAAAAACTCAAGTCTAACTTTAGTAATCTTTGAACCTGTGATGTTCAATTATGATATATTTCGGCTCCAGTTCATCCGAACGAGAAACTCGAGGTCTAATCGTTGTAATATTTGAACCCGTGGTGTTTGATTTCGATATATTTCGTATTTAGTTCATCCGAAATGTCTTTGAAACTAAGGTCTAACTCTAGTAGTCTTTGAACCTGTGGTGTTCGATTCTGATATATTTCGTATCCAGTTCATCCGAACAAGAAACTAAGGTCTAACTCTAGTAGTCTTTGACTTAGAGTAGTCAACTCGCAGCCAGGTTTCGATCTCGGAGCCTGGTATGCATACATATTTGCATAAATAGTGTTTGTTTAAGGTTTCGTAGAATATCTCGAAGAAATCTTACCTGTAAATGGATGAATTCGTCGTTCTTATCGAATTTTTCGACTTATAATAGTCAACTCGCGGCCGTGTTTCGATCTCGGATCCCCGGGTACGCATACAATATGCGTAAATGGGGTTTTTTTAAGGTTTCGTAGAATATCTCGAAGGAATCTTACCGTAAATGGATGGATTCGTCGTTTCTTACCGAATTTCGACTTAGAGTAGTCAACTCGCGTCGTTCGTGTTTCGATCTCGGATCTTGGTACGCATACAATATGCGTAAATAGGTTTTTTTAAGGTTTCGTAGAATATCTCGAAGGAATCTTACCGTAAATGGATGGATTCGTCGTTCTTACCGAATTTCGACTTAGAGTAGTCAACTCGCGGCCGTGTTTCGATCTCGGATCCGGTGCGCATACAATATGAAATAGGGTTTTTTAAAGGTTTCGTAGAATATCTCGAAGGAATCTTACCTGTAAATGGATGGATTCGTCGTTCTTACCGAATTTCTAACTTAGAATAGTCAACTCGCGGCCAGGTTTCGATCTCGGATCATGGTACGCATACAATATGCATAAATAGGGTTTTTTTATGGTTTCGTAGAATATCTCGAAGGAATCTTACCTGTAAATGGATGGATTCGTCGTTCTTACCAAGTTTCTGACTTAGGGTAGTCAACTCGCGGCCAGGTTTCGATCTCGGATCCTGGTAAGCATACAATATGCAGAAATAGTGTTTTTGTAAGTTTTCTGAGAATATATCGAAGAAATCTTACCTGTAAATGGATGGATTCGTCGTTCTTACCGAATTTCTGACTTAGAGTAGTCAACTCGCGGCCAGGTTTCGATCTCGGATCCTGGTGCACATACAATATGCAGAAATAGGGTTTTTAAGGTTTCGTAGAATATCTCGAAGGAATCTTACCTGTAAATGGATGGATTCGTCGTTCTTACCGAATTTCTGCCTTAGAATAGTCAACTCGCGGCCAGGTTTCGATCTCGGATCATGGTACGCATACAATATGCATAAATAGGGTTTTTTTAAGGTTTCGTAGAATATCTCGAAGGAATCTTACCTGTAAATGGATGGATTCGTCGTTCTTACCAAGTTTCTGACTTAGAGTAGTCAACTCGCGGCCAGGTTTCGATCTCGGATCCTGTACGCATACAATATGCGAAATAGGGTTTTTTTAAGGTTTCGTAGAATATCTCGAAGAAATCTTACCCGTAAATGGATGGATTCGTCGTTCTTACCGAATTTCGACTTAGAGTAGTCAACTCGCGGCGTGTTTCGATCTCGGATCCTGGTACGCATACAATATACGTAAATAGGGTTTTTTAAGGTTTTGTAGAATATATCGAAGAAATCTTACAGTAAATGGATGGATTCGTCGTTCTTACCGAAGTTTCGACTTAGAGTAGTCAACTCGAGCCAGGTTTCGATCTCGGATGATGGTACGCATACAATATGCAGAAATAGTGTTTTTTTTAAGGTTTCGTAGAATATATCGAAGAAATCTTACCTGTAAATGAATGGATTCATCATTCTTACCAAGTTTCTGACTTAGAGTAGTCAACTCGCGGCCAGGTTTCGATCTCGGATCATGGTACGCATACACTATGCAGAAATAGGGTTTTTTTAAGGTTTCGCAGAATATCTCGAAGGAATCTTACCTGTAAATGGATGGATTCGTCGTTCTTACCAAGTTTCTGACTTAGAGTAGTCAACTCGCGGCCAGGTTTCGATCTCGGATCTTGGTACGCATACAATATGCAGAAATAGGGTTTTTTTAAGGTTTCGTAGAATATCTCGAAGGAATCTTACTCGTAAATGGATGGATTCGTCGTTCTTTACCGAATTTCGACTTAGAGTAGTCAACTCGCGGTAAATGGTTTCGATCTCGGATCTCAGGTGCGCATACAATATGCAGAAATAGGGTTTTTTTAAGGTTTCGTAGAATATCTCGAAGGAATCTTACCTGTAAATGGATGGATCGTCGTTCTTACCGAATTTCTAACTTAGAGTAGTCAACTCGCGGCCAGGTTTCGATCTCGGATCATGGTACGCATACAATATGCATAAATAGGGTTTTTTTAAGGTTTCGTAGAATATCTCGAAGGAATCTTACCTGTAAATGGATGGATTCGTCGTTCTTACCAAGTTTCTGACTTAGGGTAGTCAACTCGCGGCCAGGTTTCGATCTCGGATCCTGGTAAGCATACAATATGCAGAAATAGTGTTTTTTTAAGTTTTCTGAGAATATATCGAAGAAATCTTACCTGTAAATGGATGGATTCGTCGTTCTTACCGAGTTTCTGACTTAGAGTAGTCAACTCGCGGCCAGGTTTCGATCTCGGATGATGGTACGCATACAATATGCAGAAATAGTGTTTTTTTAAGGTTTCGTAGAATATATCGAAGAAATCTTACCTGTAAATGAATGGATTCGTCATTCTTACCAAGTTTCTGACTTAGAGTAGTCAACTCGCGGCCAGGTTTCGATCTCGGATCCTGGTACGCATACAATATGCAGAAATAGTGTTTTTTTAAGGTTTCGTAGAATATCTCGAAGGAATCTTACCTGTAAATGGTTGGATTCGTCATTCTTACCGAATTTCTGACTTAGAGTAGTCAACTCGCGGCCAGGTTTCGATCTCGTATCCTGGTACGCATACAATATACAGAAATAGGTTTTTTTTTAAGGTTTCGTAGAATATCTTGAAGGAATCTTACCTGTAAATGGATGGATTCGTCATTCTTACCAAGTTTCTGACTTAGAATAGTCAACTCGCAGCCAGGTTTCGATCTCGGAGCCTAGTTTGAATGCAATATGCATAAATAGGGTTTGTTTAAGGTGTCGTAGAATATCTCGAAGAAATCTTACCTGTAAATGGATGGATTCGTCGTTCTTACCAAGTTTCTGACTTAGAGTAGTCAACTCAAGTAATCTTTGAACCTGCGATGTTCTAAACTAATATATTTCTTCTCTGGTTCATCCAAATGAGAAACTCAAGTCTAACTTTAGTAATCTTTGAACTTGTGATGTTCAATTCAGATATATTTCGTCTCCAGTTCACCCGAACGAGAAACTCAGGTATAACTTTAGTAATCTTTGAACCTGTGATGTTCAATTATGATTTATTTCGTCTCCAGTTCATCCGAAAGAGAAACTCAGCTCTACCTCTAGTAATATTTGAACTTGTGATGTTTAATTCAGATATATTTCGTCTCCAGTTCACCCGAACGAGAAACTCAGGTCTAACTTTAGTAATCTATGAACCTGTGACGTTCAATTATGATATATTTCGTCTCCAGTTCACCCGAACGAGAAACTCAGGTCTAACTTTAGTAATCTTTGAACTCGTGATGTTCAATTATGATATATTTCGGCTCCAGTTCATCCGAAAGAGAAACTCAGCTCTACCTCTAGTAATATTTGAACCTGTGATGTTCAATTCAGATATATTTCGTCTCCAGTTCATCCGAAATAGAAACTCAGCTCTACCTCTAGTAATATTTAAACTTGTGATGTTCAATTCAGATATATTTCGTCTCCAGTTCACCCGAACGAGAAACTCAGGTCTAACTTTAGTAATCTTTGAACATGTGATGTTCAATTATGATTTATTTCGTCTCCAGTTCATCCGAAAGAGAAACTCAGCTCTACCTCTAGTAATATTTGAACCCGTGATGTTCAATTCAGATATATTTCGTCTCCAGTTCACCCGAACGAGAAACTCAGTCTAACTTTAGTAATCCATGAACCCGTGATGTTCAATTATGATATATTTCGTCTCGATTCACCCGAACGAGAAACTCGGGTCTAACTTTAGTAATCTTTGAACCTGTGATGTTCAATTATGATATATTTCGTCTACAGTTCACCCGAACGAGAAACTCAGGTCTAACTTTAGTAATCCATGAACCTGTGATGTTCAATTATAATATATTTCGTTTCCAGTTCATCCGAAAGAGAAACTCAGCTCTACCTCTAAACTTTTTGGAACTTGTGATGTTCAATTCAGATATATTTCGTCTCCAGTTCACCCGAACGAGAAACTCATGTCTAACTTTAGTAATCCATGAACCCGTGATGTTCAATTATGATATATTTCGTCTCCAGTTCACCCGAACGAGAAACTCAGGTCTAACTTTAGTAATCTTTGAACCTGTGATGTTCAATTATGATATATTTCGGCTCCAGTTCATCCGAAAGAGAAACTCAGCTCTACCTCTAGTAATATTTGAACATGTGATGTTCAATTCAGATATATTTCGTCTCCAGTTCATCCGAACGAGAAACTCAGGTCTAACTTTAGTAATCTTTGAACCTGTGATGTTCAATTATGATATATTTTGTCTCCAGTTCATCCGAACGAGAAACTCAAGTCTAACTTTAGGAATCTTTGAACATGTGATGTTCAATTATGATATATTTCGTCTCTAGTTCATCCGAAAGAGAAACTCAGCTCTACCTATAGTAATCTTTGAACCTGTGATGTTCAATTATGATATATTCGTCTCCAGTTCATCCGAAAGAGAAACTCAGCTCTACCTCTAGTAATATTTGAACCTGTGATGTTCAATTCTGATATATTTCGTCTCTAGTTCATCCGAAAGAGAAACTCAAGTCTAACTCTAGTAGTCTTTGAACCCGTGTTGTTCAATCCTGATATATTTCGTCGTAAGTTCATCCTAACGAGAAACTCAGGTCTAACTGTAGTAATATTTTAACCTGTGATGTTTAAGTCTAATATATTTCGTCTTCAGTTCATCCGAACGAGAAACTCAGGTCTAACTCTAGTAGTATGTGAACCCGTGTTGTTCAAGTTTGATATATTTAGTCTTCAGTTCATCCGAACGAGAAACTCATGTCTAACTGTAGTAATCTTTTAACCTATGATGTTTAAGTCTGATATATTTCGTCTTCAGTTCATCCGAACGAGAAACTCAGGTCTAATTGTAGTAATCTTTTAACCTGTGTTGTTCAATTTCGATATATTTCGTCTTGGTTCATCCGAACGAGAAACTCGTGTCTAATTGTAGTAATCTTTTAACTTGTGATGTTTAAGTCTGATATATTTCGTCTTCAGTTCATCCGAATGAGAAACTCAGGTCTAACTGTAGTAATCTTTTAACCTGTGATGTTTAAGCTGCTCCATCTTGTTACCATCTAGTTGGAACTGGATGAAGCTGTTCAAGTTGGCTTTGTGTCAGACTTCGGAGAAAAACTCAGCTCTATCTTAGATACATATCGTTTTTCTTGTTCTGTTCTGCAGTTTCAGCTATATTTCGAGCTTTATATTCATCGATTTTGATGATGTATCATGCTAAGTTTGAAGTCAGAACCCTCTCAAAGCTACGTGGTTCATAGATTGTATGGCATTATACCGAGTTTGAAGTTCGAATCAACATTGAGCTTCATATTTATCGATTTCGATGATGTATCCTGCTAAGTTTGAAGTCAGAATTCATCTGGAGCTTCGTGGTCCATCATTAGTAATCTTATAACCTGAGTCTACCAGTGTGAACTAAATCTACTTCATGAACTGTATGACTAGTCGAAATTACTTCATGACCAATGTAACTAGTCGAAATTCAAACCGGAAGCACAAAGAGAAAACACAAAATCACAAAGAAACACACCGATCGTAAAAGGTGAAGGCAAGTGCTAAATTGTTGAAGAAAATGATGGCAAAAATCCGGAGTGGAGAGCCGATGGATACTCGAGAACAAACAGACCTCTACAACCAAATAACTAATGTTTTTAATCCCAACCTTGTCGATACAAGCCAGGTTGATCCAAGCCAGACCATGCCGTCGAAGAGGAGTCGCCGAGAAGGGGAAGGTTCAAGTCGGATGGTTGAACAACAAAGCAGGGGAGATGACACTCCTAGTGACGAAGGACGACCTAAAGCTCCTAAACGCAAGAGTAGAAAAGTTTCTCGTAATGGTCGTGGTAAATGAGTGATTGCAACAATTAGTACTTTGTTTTCTTATGTTTGGAAGACTTTTTTATTGCGGATTTGGTAGTTTGTTTCCTTATATTTGGAATACTTTTTTATTGCGGATTTGGCTATTTGTTTTCTTATGTTCGTGTGCTTCCAACATTTAGTTATGTGGATTAGTAAATGAATTTCATAATTTGGTTTTTAATTTGTGTTTTAAGGGATTAGTTTGGCTATTTGACGGTTAAGTGTTTCATTACATTCAAATTTTTAAGAAACGGTTAGTAGACTAAATCTCGTAAACAACCGAACTCTGATGTTCTTAAGTTCGGTTTGTTCTCAAATTTAAAATCTAACCGAACTCAGCTACGAAAAAAATTCAGAAGTTACAGAGTTGTATTCGGTTACCTGCAGAAATGGCTGGTAACCGAACATATGGGTTCATAATCCAGCCTTAATGTAGTTTTAGTTCGGTTATCTGCAATTTTTGCAGCCAACCGAACTCTAGTGTTCGGTTGTTTCTCAGATTTTGCAATCTAACCGAACTCAAAACAAGAAAATTTCAAAAGTTACAATGTAATGTTTGGTTACCTGGTATTATTTTGCAGGTAACCGAACTTGGTGGTCAACAAGTTCGGTTGGTTCGCATATTTTGCAATCTAACCGAACTCACAACAAGAAAATTTCAAAAGTTACAGTGTAATGTTCGGTTACCAGGTATTATTTTGCAGGTAACCGAACTTGTGGACTACAAGTTCGGTTGGTTCGCATATTTTGCAATCTAACCGAACTCATAACAAGAAAATTTCAAAAGTTACAGTGTAATGTTCGGTTACCTGGTATTATTTTGCAGGTAACCGAATATTACAATGTGGAGATCATAAATCAGACATATTTTTCTTAAGTTCGGTTACCTGCTATGATTTACCAGGTAACCGAACATTACACTGTAACTTTGCAGTTTGGTGGTTTGCACTGTTCGATTACCTTGGATTTACAGAACCAACCGAACCTGTGAGTTCGGTTTTCGCGATGCATTTCTTATGTAACCGAACTATGTATTTTGAAATTTGAATGACACTAATTTCAAGTAACGACTATTTTTATAGCCGTTATACACCTCAATGGTATAAATCTGTGTCTCGTAGTTAACATTTTGTCTCAAAATCTTCTAAAAATGGCAGCTACTACTCCTAAATTTTCTCTAGATGAAGATCTATCTCTTTGCAGAAACTACATACTATACTATCCAAAGAGGGGTGAAGAACGAAGAATGAATGGTATTATGAGTCAAAGTTATTGGGGGGAAATTCATGAGAAATTATTCTCCGACACAACAAACCCTCATAACCGTGATCATATAGCTTTGTTCATTCGATTCGAAAAGATTAGACATAGAGTTGTGGAATTTATGGCTTTATTTCGTATTGTAAGGCGGTATCGACTTAGGGGTGAAGGATTCGCCGAAATCATTTTAACATCAAAAAACGAATGGCGAAGATGGAAGAGAAAGGATTTCAAATATGAATATCATTTCCGCCTCCTTAAAGACTTTTTCATAACGCGTTTCGGATATTAAATGTTATGTAGCTTTAGTTTTAGTTCGGCAATGTCCTCTAATTTCATTTCCTAACCGAACTTAAGTCTTGATGTCTCACTGTTCGGCGATGTCACGTATTTAAGTTCCAATATGAAAAAAAAAAAAGTTCCAAAAAACACAATCTTTGATTCTCATGTTGATGTTCAAAGCATACTTAGTTTAATTAATGGTACATTTAATCATCCGCAAGGGAAACTGGACCTTCGTGTATGATTTTTTCCGAATCCTTCAAAGTTTTCCATATCTCCATGTTATGCTCGTACATAATGCACCATCCCAACATTGTGTCGGGGTTAAATCCATGCCAATAAGAGTTTCCGCATATCGGAGGCAGTGGACATTCGTCTTCTAACCGAAGGCCTATAAAATGGTTGTTGTTAACAAGCGCAATCACCACTCTCCTACGTTTAAGTTGCTCGACACATATTTTTGTTTTCGGAGTGTATGTGAAACTAGCACCTTTTGAGAAATAGTGAACCGCGCAATTGAATGCTTCGGCGATTAAGTGCCCACATATCGGCATGCCCATCCAATGATCCCTTGTGATTGGATCCCCCAAGTGGAGACGCCTTTGATACCTAACAAACTTCACATTGAGACTAGCATCCCCATCGGACAACATTGGCTTGTAAAATTCTGGGTTGTCCTTTAGCTTCATCAACAACCTTTGCCGGACATAAGTGATTTGATTATCATTATACAGCTTCGCACCTTCAGTGAAAGGCCCTAGTTGTTGTACGAAAACGTGGAATCCGCAATTACCATCCGGAGGGACGTCATCGGTGGATATGACGTACTTTCTAATGTATGGAGGTAGCTCTTCCAAGTACCTTCTATCAACAAAAGGTGGTGTATCATCAATTGGTCGACTTCTTTCTTGGATGCGGCATATTGGAGCCTTAAGCTTCACGTATCGTTGAATTGGTTGGCTAGGTTCCGATGGAGTAGGTAGGGTTGGTTGCGAGCGTAACATCGGTCTTTTTTTCTTCATATCCCGTTCACTTGTTTCGCCTTTTTCCACAATACTCCTAGACCTTTTCTTAGAATCTTCTTGATACTTCGCCGCGGTATGCTCATGCCCACAAGGGTCTCTAGTAAAAGGGGTCATTTCACTTTTCCTCTTAGCCAACACCTTTGTATATTCTCTTACTTGTTTTTTTGTTTCTTTGGTGATTGGCCTACCTTTGCCCTTGTCTTTTTTCGGTTCGTGCACATTCTCCGAAGTGTGTGGATAAACGATTGGCCGCATGTCATCCCAAAATATTTGCTTTTCGAGTTTGTTCATGTTCCGGTACATCTCGATAACGATTCTTCCCATCTCATTGTCACCAAACTCTTCTCCGACATCGCCCTTTGGAGGAGGGACAAAACTTAATTGTTGCCAATATGGATCTATATCGCTTAGAGGGATTATGCCATGTTCATACTTAACTATCATATGGCGACAAGGGAGTCCCATAGACTTCATCATATTGTAAACACACACCTCGTCCGGCTTGGTTCCCCATATGTCAATCAAATTCACCTCTACCATTAACCTCTTAATGCAAGCACGTGAAACATTATAATTGAGTCCCTTGAACAACCGAAGGTCCGCCATATTCTTGATGTTACCACCTTTGTCTACAATCTTTTTGTACTTCATGATGCGGCTTTTTTGGAACTTCTCTTTAATTCTATCAATCTCGCGATTGAAGTAATTCTCCATTGCGTTAAACACAGTCACAAAATTATCGACACATCCAAAAAGATTCTTCTTCAACCGGTGGTGAGCCGATTCTACCAAACTTGTCGCTTGATTCCCAAAGTGTTTATGGTGGTTGGTAAATGCATAAATGAAGCGCTCTTTGTGCGGTTCCAACCATCGCTTAACCACATACGTTACAATATCCTCGGGATATTCGGGGCTAGACCAATGTTCGATAAATGCCGCAAGATTTAGATTATACTTTTCTTCGGTGAGAGACCAAGTCAATGAATCCCATTCACCAGAGAAAGCAACCCATTTAGCGTGATTTATAGTGTATTGTATATCGAATTCCTCTTTTGCATCCGCTTGTTCATCTTCCGGTAGCTTACTAATCTCTTCAAATGCTTTCCTCTTTGGTGGACAAATTTGAGGCTTGCACCTATTCATCACATTACACCATATATGGAACGTACAAAGCATATTATGTGCTGATGGGAAGACTCTCTCTATTGCATTTATTAATGCTACATCGTTGTCCGTCACTATAACCGCGGGGATATCATAATCTCGGTATATGGCCTTCACTTGTTGTAGCGCCCAAGTGTAACTTGGTTCTTGCTCATCTTCTAGAAAACAAAAAGCAACGGTAAACGGTGACTTCGTCGAGGTACGACCAACAATATTCAACAATGGCATCTCGTATTTGTTAGTCTTGTAAGTGCAATCCATTATAAGAACTTGATGGAAGGATTGAGCCAATTGAACACTCTTCGGATGCGCAATGAAGAGATGCGTTATTTCATCTTCCGAACCTACCTTCTTTTGAACCGCGTAGCCTTTCTCTTTAGCGCAAAAAAACAATTGTTGTATCACTTGTCTATCCTTCCATTCATTCCTTTTAATTGTCTCAATTGCATTGTAAATGGTCGTCAAAGATGATACATTATCCTTGTTATCATCCTTTAGTAAACGAAGCATCTTAAGTGGTGAAATTCCCATTCTCCTAAATTTAGATATTTTATCCATTTCTTGAGGAGTGAGCCTTGCGGCCATTGCATGTCCTTCAAGATCATCCAGATGAGGGTGGTTATGATGACCTGCCACCTTATCCATAGATAGAACCCATCCATTCTTTTTTTTTGCACTTACTAAATACTAGCTTGAACGGACATTTAATTTTCTTTGAGCACGTTGTGTTCTTCCTCATCGTCTTTCCGTTATACACATAACCCTTCCTCTTGTGACTAACATCGGGATCTCCACTTCTCTCACAAACCATTTCAAAACGAGTTTGGCTTTCTTTTCCATTCAAAACTAATACGCACATGGCTTTCTTGGCATGGTCTCTAGCCCAATTCTTCGCATCAATAGGTTTATCGAAAACCAAATCATCGACATAGTGATTAGATGTATCTTCAAACAGCATGCCAACCGGAGAAGGTTGATTATCCATTGGTATAGGTTGACATTCAATCTACAAGAAATGGAACAACATCAATTGCAATGAGAAATAAGTTCGGTTACATGATAATTTAATCGGGATAACCGAACTCAGAGTTCGGTTTGTCAAGCAAGTTGACAACTAACCGAACTTTACGTATACTAAATTAAATTTTATTGTACGTAAGTTCGGTTAGATAGTGGGTTGGTATGAAGTTTGCGAACCAACCGAACTTTATACACTAATGTGAAATCTTATTTTACATAAGTTCGGTTAGCTATTGGTTGCAAACTAACCGAACTTATGGACCCTAACGTTCGGTTACATGATAATTTTATCGGGATAAACCGAACTCAAAGTTCCGTTTGTCAAGCAAGTTGACAACTAACCGAACTTTACGTATACTAAATCAAATTTTATTGTACGTAAGTTCGGTTAGATAGTGGGTTGGTATGAAGTTTGCGAACCAACCGAACTTTATACACTAATGTGAAATATTATTTTACATAAGTTCGGTTAGCTATTGGTTGCAAACTAACCGAACTTATAGACCCTAAAGTTCGGTTACATTTCGGCCAAACCGAACATAACACTGTAATCCTATTTACAGAGTTCGGTAACATGTCCGTTAACCGAACTTCAAAAACCTCCATTATTGGAGAGTTCGGTAACCTGCGTGTTTAGAAAAAGTAACCGAACTACACTTTCAGATGAGTTCGGTTACATGTTCTTCACACAAGGTAACCGAACAAGCCCAAATCTACTTAACAAATTCATATTTTTTTGAAAATTTGGACCAATTCAACCAACATTATCTAAGTTTAGAGCATACTTGGGTACCCAAATAGTCTTCCTCCGGTTGTGGTTGGTAAAAGCCATCGTTTTCATCTTGAGATTGGCTTTGGGGAAGAATACATTCACCATCTAAGAAATAATTCATATCCGGATCATTGTGAAGATTGACATATACTCTAGGAGAGGAAGGAGATGAAGATTCAGATGAGCTATCATCAATTGAATCATCACATGAATAGTCTAGATTAGTGAACTCAAAAAAAAAATTATTTTCCATGTTTTTGTTCTTCATATTCTCTAACTTTTCTCTCTCAATAATTCTACTTCTTTTTTAAAAAATCAGATTTTTTAATCTCAAATCTTTATTCAAAATCATTTCACTAATCACACTAACTAATATTAACACTAACTAATCATTAACCAAAAATAATCAGAGGGTAATTTAGGTATTATCATAAATATCTAGATAAGGGATGACCTAGATTTACTTCTAATATCTTACCCAAAATAAAAGAATGGCCCCCAAAAAAAGGTTGGTCCCCAAAAAACGGTCCTATCTAAGCACAATCTTCATGACCCAGTTGCCATTGCAAATGCTCTCAAGGTCTCCTCAAATTCAAAATCAGTTCATGCCCAAGTTATTAAAATGGGGTTTACAGAGAACATATATTCTCAAAATAATTTAATTATTATGTACACAAAGTGTGGGTTTTTGGATAATGGATTACAAGTGTTAGATGAAATGACTTATAGAAATCTTGTTTCATGGACTTCGATTACCTCTGGGTGCATTCAAAATGGAGAAAGTGCACTGGGGTTAGATATTTTTACTGAGATGATCGATAATGGGTTCCGGCCGAATGAGTTTGCTTTTGGAAGTGTATTGAGGGGGTGTACTAGCTTAGAGGATATAAAATTTGGTTCATCTGTTCATTGTTTGGCTCTCAAAAATGGTAGTTTGGATAATCATTTTGTAATTAGTTCACTTTTGTGTATGTATGCGAAATGTGGATATGTCGTAATGGCTGAGCGGGTTTTTGAGTGTATAAAGGATTATGATGTTGGTTGCTGGAATATTATGACTGAAGGGTATGCTCTAAATGGATATAGCTATGAAGCTCTGCAACTATTGTCTTTAATGAATAAGAAAGGAATGGTTATGGATCAACTTACATTCATCAGTGCTATGAAGGGTTGCTCAAGTTTCGGTGATTTGAATTTTGGGAGACAGATTCATGCCATGATCATTCAGAGTGAAGTAAAATTGAGTTCTTCAGTTATGAATTCTCTAGTTGATATGTATTTTAAAGTTGGTGAAAAGGCTTCTGCTTTGAAAGTTTTCAATCAGATGCATGAGAAAGATGTTGCATCATGGAATACCATGCTTTCTGAGTTTGCTCACGATGGAGATGCCATGGTAGTAGACTTGTTCACTAGAATGCTAAGAGCAGGATTGCACCCAAATCGTATTACGTTTTTAATTCTATTTAGGTTCTGTGGATTGTTAGTTGATATGTCTCTGGGGTTTCAGTTTTATTGTCTTGTTTATCACCTCGGATTCACTGATGAACCCATCGTAGCAAATTCTCTCATCAATTTGTTCTCTAAATGTGGGAAACCTGATATTGCAAATTCTATATTTATTGGTATCCCCCGTCAAAGCATAACTTCATGGAACGAGATGATCATGGGTTTTAACTTGAATGGTTGTACCATGGAAGCTTTAGAGCTTTTCGCTAATTTATGGAAGTCAGGAATGAAAGTGGATGAGTGTACCATATGCAGCATTCTAGGTACTTGTACAGGAGTTGAACACATTGGTAGGAAAATTCATGGAGTTATAATAAATTCTGGTTTTTGTTCTCAGAATTTTGTTTGTTCTTCGTTGATTAACACTTTGGATTCGTGGAGGATTGCTTTATAATTTTCAGAGGAATCGAGAGATTAGACTTGGCATTGTGGGGGGCTATGATTTCCTCATTAGTACGTGGGGGTCGCATTAACCAATCCCTAGATCTTATGAAAAGCCCGATAAAAGATGGTCGAAACCGAGATGAGTTTATTTTAAAAGTATTCTAAATGGGTGTGCATATGCTTTGCAAAGATATACACAAACTAAATCTGTTCATTCAATTATAATCAAAATTGGGTTTGAAATGAATCTGTGTGTTACCAGTGCAGTTATAGATGCCTACGCTAAGTGTGGGGACATTGAAAGTTCAAGGATAGCTTTTAATCAGTCGGTGAGATATGCTGATTGTATACTTTTTAATACGATGATCGTGGCTTATGCACGGCATGGTTTAGTAACATAAGCTATTGGGATTTTGGAGGAAATGAAACGGTCTAATTTACAACCAAGTCACTCCACTTTTGTTTCAGTTATTTCAATGTGCAGTCATCTAGGTCTTGTTGAGCAAGGTCAAAACTTCTTTGACACGATAAGCTCAGTTTATGGGATGGTTCCATCTGCAGGGAATTATGGTTGCTTAGTTGATTTGTTTTCACGAAATGGGTACCTTGAGAAAGCAAAATGCGTGCTTGAAACTATGCCATTTGCGCCTTGGCCTGCAGTTTGGAGATCCTTCCTGAGTGGATGTAGGACTCATGGGAAAAGAGAGTTGGGAGAATGGGCATCCAAGCAGTTGCTTGAGCTGGTTCCTGAAAATGATTCAACTTACACTCTGTTGTCGAAGATCTATTCAGACGAAGGTAGCTGGGAAGACGCTGCAAAAGTGCGACTGGCAATGAATGAAAGCGAAATTCTAAAAGAACGAGGCTATAGTTGGATTGAGTTATAGGGGGAAATGGTCATTCAATTTGTAGAAGATATTCAAAACAGAAAAAACTAAGAACAGAATGATATGCACACAGGGGTTAAAGTCTCCCTTGAAGTGCCGCTTACAAGGGGAGGCTGCCCAAGATTTCGAATTCCAGCCGTCAGTGCTCAGCCAATGCAGAACACAAAACACCACGCTTCAGAAGTTGACCAATATCCAATCATATAATTGACCAACGCTGGTTTGTGCGCATGTTGTACAGGTACTATTAGTTTCTGGTAATACATCTAATTCTTTATTCAGACATTGTATCTGAATTTAGCATCTACCACAAGATTTTAATGGTCCATCCAAGGGTAATGACATTTACAGCCAGTGTATTGCTCCTTTACATATCTAATGTTACTACCATTGACCAGGTCATTTATGGACGAATCCGGTTCATTTGTTATATGATTTGATCCGTTCCATCAGAGCCAGTGTGGTCATTATTTGTTTGGTTGTTGTTACACTAACTTTTTAACATAGCATTTTTTTTTTTGTTAGTAAAGAATTTGATGCTGACAAGTTAGGTAGACTTTACCACTGTGCTGACATTGGCATGTTGTACTGCCTAACTCCATATTTACCCATCTGATATCAACTTTTTACATTTTCCACCACCGAAGCCCTAATCTTTAATCACTGTCTTGTCTCCCACTCCTATGTCTCTTTAAGTTCTAACTTCTAACTGTCTCTGCCTTCATGTAATTAATGTAGCAAATGTTTACAACAAAAAAGAAGAAGAAGAGAACAATGTTTTTGTGAGATGATTAGCTTCTTTCTAGTTGTCATATCTGTATCTGTAACCTTAGAAAACTTTAATCATTTTTCAAGAGAAAAAAAATGGAATGAGGTGGTAAGAAGAGTTTCATCAGAAGGATAGGAATAGTGTTGTTGATAGTGGGAATGTTTTTAGGACGAATTTCAGCATCTCGTAAATCAGAAATCGCTTGTTTTGGTAAATGCTTTGGAGACTGTATGTTTTCAGACCCTGGTGATGGACATCTTGCTATAAAATGTGATGACAAGTGCGATGCTTGCTTTAAGAAATCACCACCGGGTAGCCACAGCAAGACCCTAGTAAGTATACATTCTGATATTTGCTCCGGTGTTCTGTTATTCAAAATTGTTTACCTTTTTTTTTCTTTTTCTTTTTATGATTGTTTACTAGAATTAGGTGTTGACGAGTTTCGTACTCAAGCATTTGGTATCGATTTCTCTATGCAAAATTTCCTTGATGTCTACAACATGATTTATAGTGATAGTGCAAATATTTGACATGTTATTGTTTTTGTAGGTTAAGTTAATTGATGGGAGAAGGAGTTTCACGGCTGAGGAATAGTGCCAAGAGCATGTGATAAGAGAGTCGGTGAAAGTCTGTTAGAGTCGAGTATATAAACTCACCAGGTTTCTCCGTAATATCAATCTTATTTTCATTAATTCAGTTGATTAAATCGTTTCAGTGGAAATGTTGATTATCTGAATCTATCACTCCTATGGTTTCTCATATTAGGTTTGCTGACGATGTTATGCATTTTGGTTTAATGGATGAATGATGATACTACTATAAATTCAGTGTCTACTACTTTTGCAGCAATACTGCTCATTCTTAGGTCATTCATCTCAAATTATCTGTTAGCTGTTGTTGCTGTTTTGCTTCTTTAATATTGTCTTTACAAAACTATTGCCTGCCAAGATGTTGGTTTTTCATATCACAACAAGAATAATTGTCACCATCTTTATACAAAATGTTAATGGCATAACTCTTTGATTCTACAACAATACCTGTTACCCCCAATAGAAGTCTCTTCATTTGCCCCAAGAAATTGAATTCCTTGGACTTGTGCAAAACAAAATTTAAGCGGTGCTGAATAGATTTGTTTTCATTATTGTCTCACTTACCCTTTTTTTTTTTTTTTTTTTGCCTTGTTTAGGGAATTTCTTCCAAGGTTAAAATTTGATAGCTAAAGATCTTCTCTGCAGATTTCCCGTGAACTTAGTGACTGAGCTGAATTTTGTAGGAAAAATAGTTACACTAACTTTCATTTTTGATCAAGATATACTCCCTCAGTCCATCTTATTTAGCCAGAATCTGTGTTAATAAACGTCTGTGGGTTCAGACTGTCCAAGATTAAGGTAAGGACCTTAGTCCCACATCAAGAGCCATGTAAATACTCCCCTTATAGTTTAAGGTCCTACCATCAAAATGGTGCAATATTGGGTAGTTTATAAGTCTACGGATTTCCTCAACTTCCAGACCAGGTTTTAGTAACTAGACCAATGATAGGATTCTGTTCAAGAAGGATAATGCTATACTAATAATACAGCAACTCTTCGTTCTTGCTACTGTGCAAGGACTTTCATTCTTGATTTTAAGAATGATCTTTTGCATGTACTCTTTTCAGATATAATCTTACTCTCTCTCTCTATATATATATATATATACTATAATAAAGAAAAGTGGGAGTTTCAACGGACCGACAGGATTTTACCCCTTTGCCCCTCCGTGTTTTTTTTTTAATTACTTCAGTTGCGTCTTTGTCTGCTTCCAAAATAATTGGGTTCTACCTCTTCTTTCTTCCCCAATCCCCAAATCGGAGGAATACAGAACAATCCCACCACGATTACTATTTTTAGGATTTCGATTGAAGTTTCCGGTTTCGATTTTTTTAGAAACACCCATTTCAATTCTTTGGAATCCCGTTTGCTTCCGGAGAGACCCAATTCAATTCTTAGGATTAAATTGAAATCTCGCTTTGGTAAAAAAAAAGTTTAAATATCTCAGGAACTGATTTATCAACGCAAACGATGAGATTAATTTACATGCTACGGGTACTTGGTAAAGAATGCTGCACATTTTTCATCTTTTCGTCATATAAAAGTTTATGACTTTACTGTTTGTTGAAATGTCAAACATGTTATTAATCTTTTCAATTTACAAAGCCTGATGTACGATGGATGTAACATATTGACACCTTTAAAGCTTTAACGGAAAAGCTTTTAGAAAATCTTACAGAGAGAATGAGAGCTTACTTTGTCATCGTCGATCTTCACGGTCCATTTTATCTTTGATTTCTTTTTTGCTATGTGAACATGTTATTAGATACATGTACCATTTCTGGCTATCGATGTGCATCTGTCATTTTATGGACATAAAAATTACGGAAAATGGGTCATTTGTCCAAATATTTTTAAAACTTGGTTCAAATGGACGAGTAAAAATTAGTATGGGTGAAATGGACAAAAAAAAATTTAGTAAGGATGAAATTGGATACATCCTGACTTAAACTTAAAAAATAGCAAGGATGAAACTGGATGCATCCTGATGTAAATTAAAAAAAAAGAAAAAGTATTTGAAAATCGGTAGGATGAAACTGTTTACATCCTGGCTATTTTTATATTTTTGTCCAGTTAAACAGTATTAAAATCTAGATGTCTTTTTCACCTAGGATTTGTTAGTTTTGGCCTTTTTAACCAATTTTGTGTAAAAATTAGGTGACTAGGAGGCTAAATGTCATTTGTGCACACTACTTCAATTTCAAGGACATACAATTCAGAGCACCATCAAAGCTGCCCAAGTATAATTTTGGTTCTGCATGGTTATATACCGTTGTCCTCTCAAGAGATGTTTCGAGTAATAATAGTAAGGGATTTTCTATTTGTATACAGTTAAACCAATGCAGGAGAAAACGTCTTATTTCTGTATAAACAAGAGATTATTAGATGTATGATATGTTTCTACAAAGTTGGAGTGAAATGATAGGCGCACTCTGTGGTCTTTGTTAAGATATTTGTTCGACTATATACCAGCTGGATCCAGAAGTGTTTCCTCCCAGTTGGATGCTTAATGCTATTACCAGCTTAACCAGGTCAAGATCGCGCCCATCGCATGTGCTTGCAGCTTTTTAACCGGAAGGTAGCGCCTGTGTTTTTGCATCAGTTTTGGCTACTCAATCACCGGTTAAAGTTGCAGGTGCATCGTGCGTGCGATTTCGCTTCAAATGTTATGGATAAGTGATTGATGCAGGTGTGTGTACAACCTGTGAGTGAACCCAAACCAACCGTAGTTCGCAAACGTGTCAATATTTTCAATAATCAAGTACTCAAATTCGGTTATTTGAACTTTACTGCAACATATTTTGCAGGTCTAGCTTGAAACGAAACTTAAGTATTTAGAAATCATTTAGGCTTCGTTTGGCACCAGTGGAGTTAGATTTCTAGGTAGTTCCAACTACCTAGAAATCCAACTCCCTAGAAATTCAACTGCCTCCGGTCCAAAATTTGTTGTTTGGCATCCAATTTAAATGGGTGTAAAATTTGGATGGAAATCAAAATTCAGGTGTTTGGCATGCGATGGAATTTATCATTTGGAAAATATCCTCCCAAATTTGATCATCATCCAACCAATTAAGTCCCAACAAACATGAACACAACACGCTTATACATAAATACTTCCATTGGTAATATATTGATTGTCATCATAATTCATTCAACATAAGTCTGCATATACATTGGTTGGCATTTACCACATCGTCTGCAAGCTTTACATTACAAATAGACACAATAAACGCAAACACACAGTTGCGACCTGAGATTCTACTCGAATACCACCGTAGAAAACTTGGAAATTATGCTCGTGCCATGACCAGTACTGCAAGTGTCATTCACCTGCAAAAGAGGTAAAACAGTGAGAAAACTCAAATATGATCTTGTGATATAAACAGACTTGGTTAAAATAAATTTATGGGCATTCGTGTTCACAAATAATCACCAAAACCACACTTACAGACCACATTAGATGCTATGCTCATGTCACGTTTGAAAGGCTATTCTAAATTCTGTCTGCAAACTTTCTTATAACCAAGTTAATTTTTAACATATGTGAAGCAGGGACATTAAGACACTTCTCCAATAACAGAGCTTAGAACTGGGGATTTGTTAAGTCTTACTGGTTGTTTTGGTAACATTACTTCAACTAAGTAGTGTGTTTGAGCATCTCCGTGCATAGTTTTTTCTTTGTAATCTAAAAGTTCATACACACGTACTCATTAGCATGGATGTATACTCATAAATTCAGACAATGGCTTCCCATCTAATTAGCTAATCACAACTAGATACTACGACTAGTACTTAAAATGTAATGCACATAACAAGTAGAGGGAAAAAATAGTACCTATATTACAACTGCAGAGCTAATAATTCCATCTCCAAAAATCGACGCATAAGGTTATACACAAGTCACCAACAGTACTACAATATATTTAGTAAATATAACACAAATGAATCATTAAATATGACCAATCACAAATTACGATTACTTAATTTGCATCATAGTCATAAATTATTTCCTAAACCAAAATTAGATTCAACGAAGTTTAGAAGATTTGGTACCTTGAAGTCATTGTTGACAAGCATCACAAAAGTGCAGAAGAGAGTTGCAAAAATCAATATTTTGTGAATTTCTTCATAATATACTGCACCACTCAAAAAGGTTATATACTGCACATCCAAAAATATACTATAAACAACTTATAACAGAAAGAAGAGCAAAAATATTTCACAATAGTTATTATTCAAACAAGGAATAGAGAGTGAGAGTCACCAGATCTAAGCTCGAGAGTTTTCTCTCCATGGCGGAGCTTCCAGGGAGAGGAGAAGAAAATGAAAAGGAAAGAGAAAGGGACGGATTTTCTATTTTTTATATGGGTGGAAAATAATGGGTTGAGTTCGAACTCGCGGGGGTATGGTGTCGACTTCTTTTCTGTCGAACAAAGGAAAATAAAATGGAATCATCCCTAAAAAAACGGTGCCAAACACCTTGAAATCCAACTACCTCCCCCAACTACCTCCCTCAACTGAACTCCTCCCATAATTTCACGGTGCCAAACGCACTCTTATTTGAGTTTCACTGCTATTTTGCAGGTATTTAAACGAAATGGCACACGCACTGCTAGGAAAAGAAATACCCTAGAAAGTAGAAATCATATTCAAGTGGCCCTAAAGGCTTTAGAGTTTACAAAAACAACATATCAATGCTGCCACCAGAATAAGCAGTTACCACATCGAATTTGTATCCAAGGAAACGCACCCGAAGTGCTTATAATACACAAACTCAAAAATTTAACAAATTGTGGACATTCAAAATTGAGCGTTGCTGAAAACTGAAACCATGCATATTGTACTTTGAAACATTTTGTCTATTCTCTACCATGTTGGACTATGAACTTCTAGAAGTTCCTTTGCCTTGGCCTGTAGTTGTGTGTGGCATCGAACTGTCTCGCCATGAATCTGTTGCAGACGAAAGGTGAATTGGAAATAAGATTCATTCACAAAAATACAACTAACTAAATTATCAGATAAACAATCATAGGATGCTGTCACTTGATATGCAAAATATCAATGATATTATCCATCAGTGGTTTACCATGGTAAAATGATTCTGTACAGTAATGCACAATCACTCAAAAAGCTACTACTATATGATTCTGCATTCCCGGTTCAGAAATGCAAAATGAAGCCGATCAAGAAGCAGAAATTCAATTGATTTTGGTGTAATCAAACATGAATCAAAGATTTAGATTCAATTGATTTTTTATTTTTATTTTTTTGTGGCATTTTTCCAATTTCATGGTGCGCGATACTACCTCACCTCTTAAACTGGAGGGCACCTAGAGGTCTTATAATCTGAACTGCTAATTATCTCCAATAAAGCAGATCTTTCAAAAAAAAATTATATTTATAAGTAATGTGACCATTAACAACAAGAAAAACAAACTGATACCTTCAGAAACAGTCTGATCACTGCTTGGATGAACTCGTAGTCGTTTCTGCAGGAAGTCTCATGAATGAAGTAATCCAATAGCAGCTCAATGAAATGCATCTCCGGTCTCTTCTCAGGCATCCGGAGACTATGATCTGAAGCATCCGGAGCTCCGGAGCTCCATATCACGAGCTGATGGGGATAAATCCTTGATGTATTTTGTGAATACTGCAACTGCAACAAAGAGCATATTGAGGTGAGACTATGACTCTGGAAGAATCACAAGGAAGAGTCTTTGATGGTAGCACTTGTATATATAAGTGAAACAAATCTTCCATCAGCGGATATTTAGGAATCCAAGAACAAACCAAAACATAGAGCATGCCCCATCGAAACTAGTCTTTCAAAGTAACAACATTGCTGATATTACTCAGGCGCAAATGTCATCAATTGTTTGTCAAAACCTAAAAAGTAACAAGCAGCAAAAAAGAACTTGCAACTTTTTGTGTCGGCAGAGGTTTGAAGAAGTTGCAGAAACTTAGAAGCTGGTAAATTGTGATCTCTCGTGTGGTTACCCAGTGCTTCACGATTTTCCTTCTTCTCCTCCAAAGTCGAATCACTGGGCTTGAACACTATGTCTCCTGACAGAGTTGGAACCGTAGGCAAGAAGAAAGGTGCTTTCTCTGGCTTTTTAGGTGGCTCAATTGGTTTATTACGCATCTGAAAAGTGGTTTGAAAATATAAACACTTCAGTCTAAAGAAGAAATGATGAGCCTAAAGTTTATATTTGCAAATATAGTGAGTTTGCACCAATAATCACTAACAGTAACGTGGCGTCCAAGTGCCAGAAACCGAGAAAGCTAGATAAGAACTATCTCTTTCATATATTTTATTTTCAAAACAAAGATATAAGGTGGCCATTGGAAGAAAAGAGCAACGCAAACCTTTATAATGTCCAAATTGATCAAGCTTTGCCACTGGCTCTTCGGCAACAATGATAAGGTAACAAGATCAGGTATTTGGTAATCTAGACGTGGGGCACCAACAGTATCTTTGTTTTGTGACTGGTTCCCAGTAGCGTTATCAGAATCATTATCGGCATCTCCATTTGAAGAGACAGCTGGCAGTTTGACACTCACAACATTTTTACCACTCGCATATGAATCCACATTAGAGGAACCCGAGAACATTGCCTGATTGACCCTGATTGACACGAAATGCAATTTGAATTAAAAAATAACTAGAGTGAACGGTCCCAAGATATTCAGCACTAAATAGATCAAACTTCACCCAAAATCAGCCTTGTATCAGGTCCGTGTGGATCACACGAATTGCATTAATAAGAATGAATATCTTGCAAAAAAAAATCAAGAGTAAACTCACCAAAAGTAGACCCCGTTCTGCTCAACATGAGAAGTCGCCAAGACATCCATGTTGGGTGAAAGAGACAATGCAGTTATGGATACATCTACGTGGATTGCATCTATCTGTCTTGCCAAGATAACATCCCAGACTCTAAGAGTGCCATCCATACTAGATGATAATAACCATTTACCATCTTCGCTGAAGCACATGTCTGTAATGCGATCTGTATGACCTTCAAATTTCCGGACCATTCTTAAGGCCACAACATCAAACACACGGATAACCATATCATCTGACACAGTAGCTAAGAGACCTGAAATTATCAAGACCGCCTTAGCAAGATCTTTCCCGAGATAATGTCAAACATGAAGGGAAACGTTCGAAAAGTGAAAGATTACCATTTGCTCTGTGATAACCAATCTTAACTACAGAGGAACCCACATCCCACCTAGATTTCAGATGACGCCCCTTGAAATCCAAGACCTGCAAAGACGCAATAAAAAGACAGCACAACAGAAATGTGTCACGCTAAGGTGATGCAAGCTTCTTCATCGAAGTTGTACAGAAGCTGTAAACCAGAACAGTTTTCATTGATGATTAAATTGGATGATAACCGTCTCCTATAGATACACTGTTTTTCTTAAGGACCCTAAAATTTGAAATCTTTGTTTTAATGAAAAACATATGCTGCGGCAGTCCTTGTAGTCTGATTGGCTTGTATTCTGGACATGGTAACTTAACTAATATGGTAGATCCAATTCATTCGCCAATACTATATGCAACTCGGACAGTTAAATGTTATCACTTTCTTTATGATATAGGACAGGTGGCATTGGTTTTCGAATACTTAAGCAGCAAAAATAAAACAATACGTGATGCTTTATATAATGGTAGTAGAAAATTTCAAATAATACCTTTATATCTCCATGATATCCCGCACTTATCATAAGAGAGTTTGTAGCATCAGAAGCAACCCCAACCACTTCACCGTCATGAGCATAGTTTCTGCTTTCAGATATGTCAACATAACTACCTCTGCTCTGTCCTGATTGGAGATTAAAACGCTCAATCCATCCACTCTCTGTCCCAAGGAAAGCAAAATTTCCACAAGCACTGATTGTGCAAGCCTGTAAAAAAAGAAAACAACAACAAAAAACAAACAAACAGTGAAAATGTTGAAATTATGAATTTCCAGGATGAATATGCAGTTGGACTCTTAAATCATCGAGCTGTGTTTGCACCGAAACATGAACCTGAGGACTTGATACTCTTAGAACTTAGTGTTGGTTTCCTAGTAACTTTTGGGCTATAGCAGTTAAATGGACCAGTAAATGAAATTTTATGAATTGGCTCAAAAAATACCTCAATAGGTGTTCACTCGCTCGTTGATGGTGTCAGGATATGCTCTCCAATGACAAAGTTCTGAAGCCTCCATACATATGCCCGTGAAGTATCCATATGACAAGTAACAACATTGCACCAATCACGTTCGCAAATTTCAGCTAAAATGGTTGACATTGGGAATGTGGTGGATCAGAAATCTATCAAACAAATCATGAATGACTCTAAATATATTCTTGTCTAACTTCCATTGTTTTCTATATCACTAACTGAACTCAACATTTGCATTTCTGGAAATTACAGTTGTCTTACTTATAGTACATCAAACACAAATAGAAACTGTTCATTACTTCAGTGTATACATTATAAAAAAGAAAAAGAAAAATAATCATTGCAAATCAAGTGATTAAGAAAAGCTACACAATGGAGAACCATTCTAGTCTAAGTATGCATTCAAAGAAAATTATCAGGTGCACGGGATGAGATAACAAGCATGGCAGATTAAGTTGTATAAAGCTCAAGTATGGAATCAATATAAGCATAAAAACAGAAGTTTTTGGGGAAGAACTTACCAAAATCAAAACAAATTACAGGCTTCAATTTTATCTCTTCTTCCTGAAATATATAAGAAATACCAAGTTACGACTAGATACATATTAAAAGTGACAGGACTTTGGATATCATAGAGAAAAAAAGAAAACCCAAAGGTTAGGACCTATCACATCAAGTTGATGTGGGAAACCAGAACAGACTTGGCAATGGGGTATGGAAGCATTCACCATCTAGTAAATGTGGTGCTTTTAAAGAATAAATTGATAATTGAGGTACCTTCATTATGTTACAATCACCTTTGTGACAACAACAAAATAATGGACCACTTTTATAGATTCATATATACTCGATTATCTGGAAAAACATCTGAAGACAAAAGCATAGCTCTGAATATACCTTCAACCTCAATTTCTTGGCTCTTTTAGATACATGACGCTGAGAAAGCTCTCTACTTTGTTGATCTTGGTAATAAAAGTTCGCAATCAACAAAGATTATGTCAAACTTCGAATCAAGTGGTAGCAGTGTAGCAAAATATATCAATTAAGGACTGCCAGAAAATCGAAGAAAAAAAGATGCAAAAGGTACATAATTCCAAGAAATAACTTTTTAACTGGACACTCTCTTCTCTATTCTGAACTAAATAAAAGTTTTTGTTGGTGCATGATTGTCTCTCTGCCACGCATCACGACAACGATATATACAACATATAAAGTTGAAAGTTGCAAAAGATACTAAATAAGATATAGAAAGAGAAATTTTAAAAGAATAGCTAGCAGTAGAAAGCAGACTACCTGAATAACAGAGAAAAGACGAAAGGCACGATCCTGACCAGCAGATAGAATGTGTCTTCCATTTGCATAAAACCTGTAAGAAATAAAAGATTAAGTAAAATAAACAGAAGTTGCATCAGAAAAGAAAATGCTGAACTGCACATGTTGGGCCCAATATAACTTCTAGAGGAAAAACCTGCCCTACAAGTGAATAGGAGTAAGTGTACCCTATGTAATGTGGCAAAACTGTCAAAACTCATTCTCAATGGTTGATATCAACCGTCAAAGACAAACACATTGGTTCGTCCTATCTTATCATATAGGTTTGCACACTGTGATGCAAAAGCCAATGTACATATTACGAGTAACTACAACCAACAGGATTGTTTACTAACAGAAAATAACAGTAACAAAATTAATATGAATCATATAATCATATTGATAGAATATTCCTATATTATGCACACAATTTTAAGCATACACTAAATTCCATGATAGTATGAACCAAATCTGGCACTATTATTATTGTAATGGTCAATACTTTTGTAGTTAAGTGAAAGACATTCAGATTCGTTTGCACTTCGATAACGAAGCGTGGTCTGCAATAAACAAAAAGTGACCCCACTCATAATGTCATTTTTACTTCTTCCGCAATATATGTTGCTCCTGTTTTTTTTTTTTATTATAACGAAGCTAACAGTAACAAGAAGACAGGACAATCCTCAGCAAAAACAAACTCACCTTACACCTATGTTGTTCAAGGCGTAAGGCGCAGCG
>JAJJWW010011110.1:0-99909 GCA_023531295.1 Papaver armeniacum
ATGAAGAAGATTCTGGAGCTACTAGAGGCGTGGGTACGAAATGGAGAGGTGGAGCTACCCTCGGCATGGCGTCCGCCTACCGATCAAGAAGTAATGGACCCGAGGTACTCGTCATTTCCACCGGCTTCTCCATCACCCCACCAAAGTGAATGCAACGCTTTGAAGCGCATCGTTCAGGAGAAGCTTGGTCCAGAGCGATAACTCTGAGAGATTGGTGCGGAGGATTTTCTTAGAAAGGCTACGCCGGTTCACAAGTGAAGATTCGAAAGCAAGTAAGTTTTACTCAGCAATTTTACTGGAAAGATAGTTTAGAATTCACTGGGGACTTAACATCCCGCACGTGGAGAAAGAGGCTCAGTGATCAAACGCCATGTTTGTTTCCATTCGTACCTCCCTTTTACATAACATTTGCAATTTCATGTGCAATCATTCATGACCAAGATGCAAATTTCATTTAACATAATCCCTTTCGAAAAGGTTGTCCACAAAACTATCTCAAAATAAACCAATTCAATTACCTATTATTTCAAAACCGGAGGTCAAAGAAAATCCTCACTATCACTCAAAAAGAAGAAAGCATCTAAAAAGGGGAAGTATATAACACGAATACTTCAAGGAAAGTCCTTCAGCAACAACTCGTCCTTCTGGGCAAGAGAGACCTTCATCCTTTGAAGCACAGCCTGCTTCAGCTCCAGTTCCTTAGACAACTTCTCAACTTCTTCTTCCTGGCGAGCAACACAGTCCGCAGAAGGGACTTCATCCTCGTAATTTCGGAGCTCCCGAATCTTGGAGAAACCTTTGAATAACCAAGGGGCATCGAAACCGCATCGCGCAAACACGTCTCGATGGCACTTCCAGCCTTCAACCACCTCCTCGAAACCTGTTCGACCAGCCGTGACGCTCATCCCTTGGATAGAAGATAAAGCCTCTCGGACGCGGTTGACCAACGCAAGATGACTTTTGAGTTTCGTGGTGGTAGCAATGTGACCGTGCTTCTCCCATATCGCCGTGTACAACTCTTTGAACCGAACCAGCACGCTGAATCCACCAACCAACACATGGCCTGGATAAGGGATAGTAAAAGGAGGATCGAACAAAGCCCCATGCCGCATCACCTGTAATTCACCAACCACTGGAGCCTTGTCAGGCTGCAGGAGGCCTTTCGTAAGGAGTCACCACGATAGCCATATTGACTAGAACCTGTCTCGTGATGGATCTCAAGAGGAGCCGCCTCAACTATAGCAGGCACTCGCTTCTCTCATATTCCTTCCGGCATCTATTTCGCTCCTGGTGCTAATTTCCATCACGACCCCGTCAACAAGATCACTAAGGGAAGCGCCTTGTTCAACCGAGCTTGCATCATCTCTCGTCATGGTCGAAAAAGGAGCTGTTTCTCCAGACTCTCAATGTGAAGACTCGGGCTCTGCACTTCTCAATATGAAGATCAGTTTCTCTAGACTTCTCATCATGAAGATCAGTACCGCCAGCCTTCTCATTCCGAATACGCGCCACCTTGTGAAGACATTCTCTTTCGGAATCCCCTGATTTCGAGCGAGGATCGTTTTTAGAAGAATTTACACTGGGGAAATGAAAGAACCGACGGGAAGAAATTTAAATACCTGTATATTGGAGGAATTGAGGATTACCGGCCGCATGCTTGCCTCTTAGGTCTCTCTCCTACTTGGGGACCGCAACCTCAGCTCTGGTCCGCTTGGTCAGGAAGTGGCTTCAACTGAAATGCTTCGCCAAGACGCCGAAGATGGCTCACTACGGGAATCTGTCACAACACTCTCCGAAAATTTCTGGAAAACCAACAGCTTGTCTCCTCCAAAATTCCTTATACTTATCTGGCTACCACCGGGTTTCTCCCAATAGGCCAAGGGAAGGCTCACCCGCTCTACAAACATGCCAAGTTAAGAATATTCTGAGAGATTCTTTCGAACCCTCGGTGAACGAATAAATGGGACACCCTGATCAAATCCCATTTGGCGAGCAGCACTCGCCAATATTGTACGGAGTCACGTAAAATTCTCCGTTAAATAGAGACGGGACATATCCTGGAATGCAACTGCGTAGGTAAATAAGTTCTCCAGATTTCATAGTTTCGACATCGGTACACAATACATTATCAGGACCGCCGAAGCTGATAGCAAAGGTCTTTGGCTGAACAATGGAAGGGTGGACCGCCTCCATGGACGGAAATCTGCTAAGACACATTGTCAAATACGTCCACAAGTTTCGCACCACCTCTGGACGCCTTTTATTCCAACGGAGTATTCTCGAGCCACCATATAAGTTATTGAGCGAATTTCCGTGAGTAGGAGCGTAACTTTTGAAGTGTTCCCATAAGAGCGCCTCGAAGAAAAGCGAAGTGAATGTGCGACTCCACCTTCTTGTACCCGTTAGAAGCATGCATGTCCATTACTAAAGCATCCAAATGAGAATACAATGATCCAAGGAACAATGAGCCCGGAGGGAAGAACTTCACCCTTCGCCAACTCTTTATAGCAATCTTAACAAGGTCACTTCTAATGGTCTTCTTCCGTAACTATCATCGAATATATCCCTCGGATAGCCATAAAGACAGAACGCAATCACACCGAGCTCGCTTTCCAACTCTTGATCCGGCTCCGGGTCCACAGGAGACCACTCCGACACCCACCAGGTGTAAAAGCATCTCGCATCTTTTTCTCTTCCTTGTCCAGACTGTCGAATTCTGCCACTTTTTGAAGTATAGCACCATAGTTACTTTGTTCCGTATCGTAGAGCTCGTAAGAGAGACTTCCAAGAACAGCGTAGTTCATTAATGCAGCCACACTCTCCAAAGTAATAGTCATCTCTCCCCATCTAGATATGGTCTGTGTGAGTAGAAATACGCCACCGAGAAATGAAGGTAATCAAACCCGCGATGTCTTTCCTAATTTCGAGAGTAGCAGATGCCATGACCGCATTGAGGATCTCGCGCTTTGGTCAAATTGTCCTTAATGCCCTTATTACTCAACATACCGTCCGTCCCTTACTTCACAAGAACCCGGTGGAGCATGGAAAGTATTGAAGTCAAATAGGAGAAGGCGGATATTACGTTTCTCTGGGACAAATCTCACCACAAGTACAGAAGAAGAGAATGAATGGATTTCCATATTTCTGAATCGAATAACTATCTTATGAGAAGGATGTCTCCTAATGCTTGTAAAAGGCGAGGTGAACAACTCATCATCAATGTTAGGCATATCTTTTGAAGCTGTCAACACTTCACGACTTGGCACCAACATTATCTTGAAGACATCTCAACAGAGGATTCTTTTCTTCCACAATGAAATAAAAAGGGAGTTAGAACTTGTATGAAAGCACGGGAGAGATGTAGTCACACACGGCAAGACACTGACTCACATCGGAGCACACGATGGCGGGTCAAACACCATTTCAAGTCAGTACAAATTTTAGTCCGGTATCGATTTGAGTCTAGTATTGGTATTAAGTCTGGTACAAGTTTCGATCAGTATTGATTTGGTTTCGATCTGGTATTGATTTGATCGGTATTGGTTTCAAGTCGGTCAAGTTTCGATGCGGGTATTGATTTCAAGTCGGTGCAAGTTTCGATCAGTATTGATTTCCAAGTCAGGTACAAGTTTCAAGTTCGGTACAAATTTCGGTCAAACGTATGTGGGTGAGACCCACGGTCAATCAAGCATGCACTGGCGGGCCCACGTTCATTCTCACGGATCATAACGATTTTCTTTGTTCATAGGAATCGTCGTAATAGATTGCAAGGTTTTCCTTTTCAAGATACAACCTAAAAGCTAGGTTTTGCATGCAATGGTGGAAAGACTAAGCATATACACATCTTACAAAAAGGTGTTTACCTAGCAAGCTAGGGTTTTACTAAAAAAAAAAAAAAAAAGACCGAAACTCACCTTGGGCGGACGGACGGCGGCTCTTGGCGACGATTCGGCAATGAGCTCCCGCGGGCGGCGGCGTTTGGCGGCTGGCTGACAAGGTCACGGCGGGAGCTGCTCAAACAAAAAAAAAAAGGGAAGAGGAGAACTCGTGAGGAAAAAGAAAAGGATTTTTGTCTCTTTTATAGACAAAAAAATTAGGAGAATCCGATAGAAGAAGGATTCCTCCCTTATTTGGTTTCCTCTTTTGATTCAAATACCCAAGAAAGAAAACCGGCCCCACCGGGATTCCATACAAGCGTGACGGCGTGGGAAACCAGCGGTGCCCAGCACTCTTAGGGTAAACTCCTTTTATCCTGTCTTTCTCACATATGTATGTCACTATCTCATGCCTACCACACAATAGTGTAACCATTATGTCCAGGCGGGGGACTTAATGTTGATGGTGGATTTTCGTTTAAGGTTAAATTTGTAAAAAACGAGAGGAAAAATCATCTTGTGACATCTTGTAAAAGATAAAGCCATTTATAAGTGTTGGATACTCCCTCACTTAATTCACCAAGAATGGAGCATGTAGCAACAATCCCGTGCGGCCGCGAATCGTGAAATTCCTCCCGGAGGTTGGAGCATGTGGCAACAATCCCTTCTGTGAATTTCATATCGGCCTTTGTATTTCGAGTACTCATTATCGGTGTGGCATGGCGGTAGGTGTTACTCTTCTGAGTAACACGAACCTCAAGCACTATAATGAAATCATGTCTGAAATACCGTGACAAAGCCGACTCTCGGTGTGTTATACTAGCCTGATTGAGCCCCTCTCGGTGTGTTATAGTACTAGGAATTGAGCATCCGAGATCGGCAAGTATCGATCCAGGATATGATCTGATCGCATGATCATCCAACTCCATAAGCATGATTGGATAACCCCGAGGATCAATTCCATCACCCCCAAGCGGTATGGAATACCCGGCCGACGCATGGCCTGGCCATTGGCCTAGCTTGCCAAGAAACCGTTCATACCAAGCATTATGGACGGAAAACCTAAATTAGGGTTTGCGGCATATTACATGTGTTCAAGAAAGTCTCAACCATCCATCTTCGCGAGGTATAGATGGAGGGTGTAGATATAGACTTAAAGGGCCTAGAGCATGTCAACACGATCACCGTAGGACATACCTACACACTTGACCAATCGGTCAAGACCAGCAATGTTTGGTAGTGACAAAATGCGTCACCCAAACAAGAGGCGGTATACGGCTTTGAAAGCCAAAATTAGGGTTTCAAGCCATCATACGTCCATCTTCTCGACACGAATGGAGGGTCACAGTTAGATTAATCAAGGGCGGTCATACAAACATGACCACCGTGGGCCCATCTACCTCCTCATGTGTTCGGCCAAGGCATATCATGCCCGGGTCAATCAAAACGTGCGTCCAAACTAGCATGGCCACGCCTCCCAAACCCACAACCGATCTCGACCGCTCCAACTTCACCGGATGATTTGAATGGCTTAGATCACGTTTTCATGGGATATTCGGTATAGGCATGAACACCAGCCTGCCATCTTCACGTCAAACCCATCGACCAAGGCCAGAGCCAAATTAGGTCGTCTTGGAACGCGCACTGAAAAAGCATGATGCGCGGCCTTTTGCGGCATCAATTTCCCTTTGCAAAATCGATCTCAACCACTCCTCTTTGCTTAGGTCAAATTGAGTGGCCTGGATCCCACCTTCATGGGACGGTGAGACATGGACGTGTGCAGATGCTATCTCACACATGCCTAGTCTGGTCCTCTCCAAATCCCTTTCCATGCTTGGTTGCTGACCAAGGCTAAGAGTGATGCTTGCGCACCTCTTCAAAAAAACCTAATATTCATTAGCGGCCGCGGATGAGTGTCTCAAAGATCATCTCATCCGTCAACTTCACCTGACTTGGTTATACAACCTTTGGTCAGGAGTTATTTGGTTAAGTGAGGTGTCATTACCCATCACTTTACCACACCATAATGATGCACACGCATAAAATACACACGATACTTCACAAGTATCGACTTCTGAATAACAGTTATTCAATTCGAAGATTACATGCTATCTTTCGTGGATCCACGATCACACATTCAGAACATCAATCATGTCACAACTCGTGGGATACATCTTGGGGTATTGGTGCGGCGGTTTACAGCGGCGTGCAACGCGCCATCACAGAACGTGTTAGGAAGTCATGGACGGTTAGAGATGAAACGGGAGAAGTGGGCAAGGCTGGTCATGTCGTACCGACGCACAACTCCACTACTCCATCACTCCACTTCCTCCACTTCCCACGAGAGACATGAATAAGGCTCAATGACTTGTATAAATAGGTTCTCCGCTATTTCAAACAACAACACAAGTCCAGGCAGACAGTAAAACCAAGTGTTAATACAAAAACGTATTCCAACACCCGAGCTTGCTTGCATCAATCACAAGCTTTGCTCACCTTTCTATTACAAGTCATAAGCAAGCCAACACCTTCACAATCTCAACACCTTCTTCGCTTCCCTCCCCTAAGATCAACCCCATCTCCTTCACTTTGTGACCAGAAACAAGTCTGAGACGGCCATTTCTTGGTTTAGCTGGACTTGCACAGATTGATCTCTGAATCTACAAGCACTCACTGCATGCAAAGGCATTTATTTTTAAGGTTTAAATTCATTCCTCATCCACACCCCAAATTACCAAATTCTCAGAGTAGTTTTCACCCACAAAACAGCGTATTGCTTGAACTTAAGGTATATTAATAATTTATTCATTCCTCATCCAACCAATAATTATTTATTTATTTTCTTTTATACGTGCTTCACAATTTTATTTATTTATTTTCTTTTTCTTTTCTAAAGGAATATAATTGGAAAGTTTACAACAAAAAGATGTCTTGTGGATAGTTTTCACAATTCCAGTGACAAAGCGGTTTTTCTCCCAATTTAGCGTTAGTACAATATCGGGGACCTCTAAACTTATTGAGGGTTATAGAAAAGCCTTATTAATGCTAACTAATGGTACAAAAATCCATATTAATGATGCCCTATTTTCAACAAAATCTAACTTGTTGAGTTTTAAAGACATTCGTCTTAATAGGTATCATATTGAGACAAAAATGAGGCCAACATAGAGTATCTGTATTATTACTACTATTGTCTCGGGAAAGAAACATGTATTAGAAAAGCTTCTGCTTTGTCTTACGGATTATATCACATTATCCTAATAGAATCACATGTTGTGAGTCATCCTAAGACTTCGATCCGGTGTTTTTAAACTTTAGCATAACCGTTTGGGTCATCGGGATCAACTATGATGCGTCGAGTTATTTAAAACTCATATGGACATCCTCTAAATAGACTAAAAAGTCTTATCATTTAATGATTGTCCATGCATCGCATTATCAAGGAAAAATTGATTATTAGGCCATTATTGATGAAAGTTTTCGTCGAATCACTAATTTTCTGCAACGAATTCAAGGTGATATATGTGGACCAATTCACCTTCGTGTGGACCATTTCGTTATTTTATGGTTCTTATTGATGCTTCAACCACGATGGTCACATGTTTGCTTACTTTCATTTCGTCACGTTGCATTTGCAAGACTTCTTGCACAAATTATTAAGTTACGAGCTCAATTTCCATATTATCCTATTAAAACTATTCATCTTGATAATGCTTTGGTGAATTTACCTCTAAAACATTTAATGATTATTGCATGTCAATTGGCATTGATGTTGAACACTCCATCACTCATGTGCACACTCAAATGGCTTAGCGAAATCATTTATTAAGCGCTTACAATTGATTGCCCGACCATTAATCTTAAGGTCTAACTTGCCATTTTTAGCATGGGGTCATGCAATATTACATCTTTGAGCTTTGGTCCGCATAAGACCAACCGGACTATCAAAAACACTCCCCTGTACAACTTTTATATGGGCATCAACCAAATATATCTCATCTTGAACTTTTGGTTGTCTTTGTGTATGTTCCCATTGCTCCACCACAGAGAGCGAAAATGGGTCCTCAACGTAGACTCGGCATATATGTTGGCTATGAATCTCCATATATCATTCGGTATTTAGAACCTCAAATAGAGATATTTTTAAAGCAAGATTTCTTTGATTGCCAATTTGATGAATCAAATTTCCGTCGTTAGGGGAGATAAGCCAAAACTTGAGAGCAGGTGAAATTTCATGGAATACACCATCGTTAGCCCACTTTGATCCTCGAAATACAAGAAATGTGAACTTGAGGTTCAAAGAATCATACATTTGCAAAATATTACAAACCAAATGCCTGGTGCATTTCTTGATACGAGCAAGGTAACAAAATCACATATACCTTGCAAATACTCCTGAGTAAGTATCCTGAAAGACATCATGATAATCCGAGTCAACGTACGGCTTTAAAGCGTGGAAGACCTCTTGGTGCAAAGGATTTAGTTAGCGAAAAAGAGATTAGTAGTTGGAATTAGGAAAAAAGCCATTCTCTGAAACATTGATTGATCAATCAAATCTTGATACACAAGTTGCACCTGAAGAGGCACATGTACCTCAAAATAATGAGATCTCTATAAACTATGTTGGTACAAGACAAAACTAGGATAGGAATACAATTATTCCTGATAGTAAATTTGCTTTTACAGTTGCTTTAAATATAATTGAAAATATTGATGATCCTGAACCACAATCTATCGAAGAATGTCATCGTATAAAAGATTGGCCTAAGTGGGAGGTTGCAATCCAAGCAGAGTACAACTCATTAGTAAAACGTGGAGTTCTTGGTCCTATTGTTGTAACTCACGAAAATGTAAAGGCATCGGATACAAATGGGTATTAAATTTAAACGTAACTTGAGAAAAATGAAATTGTGAGATATAAAACTCGACTCGTTGCGCAAGGTTTTCACAAAGACCAAGTATTGATTATCAAGAAACTTATTCTCAGGTGATGGATGCCATCACATTAGGTTTCTTATTAGTTTAGCGGCTTGAGAAAAGCTTGAAATGCATCTTATGGATGTAGTTCTGACTTATCTTTATGGGTCACTTGATAGTGATATTTATATGAAACTTCCCGAGGGATTTCGTATGCCTGAAGCAGACAAGTCCAAAGATCGTAGTGTATACTCAATATAACTTCAAAGAGCTCTATATGGTATAATCGCCTTAGTGAATATTTACTGAAAGTTCGATATACTAATAATGCTATTTGTCCATGTGTTTTCATTAAGAAATCCAATTATGGGTTTGCTATTATTGCAGTATACGTTGACGATCTAAATCTTGTTGGAACTCTAAAAGAACTCACTGAAACCGCTGCTTACTTGCAGAAGGAATTTGAGATGAAAGATCTTGGTAAAACTAAGTATTGTCTTGGTTTACAAATGAGCATGTCTCAAATGGGATATTTGTCCATCAATTTACTTATACAGAAAAAGTCTTAAAATGATTTTATATGGACAAAGCACATCCACTGAGTTCCCCTATGGTTGTGAGATCACTTGACGTGAATAAAGACCCATTTCGATCTAAAGAAGATGGTGAAGAACTTATTGTTCCGGAAGTGCCATATCTAAGTGCAATTGGTGCTCTTATGTATCTTGCAAATTGCACAAGGCCATATATTGCTTTTTCAGTTAATTTGTTAGCTAGATACAGTTATGCTCCAACTCGAAGACACTGGAATGGAATCACGCACTTATTACGTTATCTTAGTGGCACTATTGATTTAGGTTTATTTTACCCTTATGAATCTAAGTCAAAACTAATTGGGTACGCAGATGCAGGTTATCTTTCAGATCCACACAAAGGACGATCACAAATTGGGTATTTGTTTACTATGGAGACACAACTATATCTTGGCGGTCAGTGAAGCAAACAATTTTAGCTACATCTACAAATCATTCTGAACTAATAGAAATCCATGAAGCAAGCCGTGAGAGCGTCTGGTTAAGGTCAGTAATACATCATATTCAAGAATCATGTGGAGTTCCTTCAACTAAAGATTCACCAACAATATTATACGAAGACAATACTGCTTGCATTGCACAACTAAAGGAAGGATTTATCAAGGTGATCGAATAAAGCACATCGGTCAAGTTCTTTTTCTCACATGATCTGAGAATGATGGTGTGATTGATATCCAATAAATGCGTTCAAATCACAATCTAGCGAGACCTCTTCACTAAGGAATTACGAACTTCTACATTCAAGAAATTAGTTCACAAGATTGGAATGCGTCGACTTAAAGATTTGCGAGGCCAAGATTTATTTGAAGTATCCATCGGGGGAGCATCATTAGGACTTAAATGCACTTTGTACTCTTTCCTTCGTCAAGGTTTGTCCCCCTTTGGGTTTACTTGTCAAAGGTTTTAATGAGGGAAGAAGACATATGCGTGTCCAACACCATTACGAGTCTCACACATTTCAGGTTTTTTTCTCTCTTGATTTTTCCTGATATATTTTTGTGACTTAGACACATTGGTCATCAGGGGGAGTGTTATAAACGTTTATTTATGTTAATAATATCTAGGGTAAATCCCGTTTATTACCGGGATGCCCTTGTGTCTAGCCTATATAAATAGAGATTGTATTCTCCCTTTTTCTACACACACATTAATAAGAATTCTCCTTCTCTATTTTTCTATCTTTCACACTATATGCAACATAATTATTATATTTCTTTTTTCTTCATCTGCAATTTAAGAATTATGCTTACAAAGAACTTATCTATGATATAGATGACGAATTTATTTTTATGGTTGATTTCTTTTTGTAATACTCATATAGTTGCGTTAACATCTATAAATCGTCAAAAGTTGTAATATTTTCCCATCACTTCAGGTTTTGTCCCATATGGTTTTCTGACAAGGTTTTAATGAGACAACATCTCACCGACATTTTAATTTCAAAATGTTGATAATATGCTAATTTTCCTCGAGATTTTTCCCATTGGGTTTTTTCTTGGCAAGGTTTTAATGAGGAAAATTAATTCAACATGGTGATCATCCAAGGAGGAGTTGTATCAATTTTTGTTATTTGGTGGATTCTTAATGTTAACTATGTCATTTTGTTAGACCAAATCAACATAAACATCTCATAGAAATTTGGATGTCCTTATGAACCCCATATGGTATGTAAATAAACTAGTTTTGCACGGGATATTTCACGGGGTGAACCTACTGTGAGTTGTGGCCAAAATATTGTAATATTTCATAATTGGGTGGTTTGGGCATCGGACTCGAACGTCTGAGCAGTTCTCTTGGTAATTGAAATTAAAAGCATATCCATAATGTCCCGAGATAAGAAAAAAGACTAATCTTTAGGATTGTAAATTGAAATTAAAGTGTGATTTTTCCAAAGACTAATATAGTTTTGAAATGTGATGAGTAATGAGTTGCTACAAATAATAGAAACACCTAAATGAAGATTATTCCGCTTTGGAAAATTGTAAATTCCAAAACTGTGAAAGTAAACTCAATTACATTGCGAGTTAACTTCTTACCATCTCTAATTAGTTTGCAACCCGAACCACAGTGCAACCAAAGGTGCAACCCGTTATGATAAATTAACGAAAAGAAAATGATTTCTTATTACATATGAATGAAGATCCAAGAAAGCAATGAACAGTTCATAAATATTGTTCATAGCCACAATGTGAAAACTTTATATTAAACTTGGCGGATTGGAGTGCCTGGCATTTTTAGGGGCGACCCAAAAAAATTAGGGGCGACTTTTTTATTCCCAACCCATATACACCGTTAAGTGATGACCAAAAACGCGGAGAATACGTTAATGCCCTTACATAATCGGAAGCTATTTTGTGCCCGATTATTATAAAGCAATCGGAATCTTAGTAACGATATTATACTACCGATTAATATCGATTTTGTGCCTAACGCGTATCTTGCTTCTATAATAATCGGTAGGAAAAACAACCTCGAGACTACCGATTGTTAAAGCTCCTAAATTCCCAAAATTGGTGATTTCGTCAAGGAAGAAATTTGGGGCAACTTTATAATCGGAAGTCATATTAACCACCGATTATTCTAGTTCCCAAATTCGAAAAAAATGACAATTCTGCAAAAATAAAATTTGGGGCAACTGTATAATCTGAAGTCTTATTAACTACCGATTAATATAGTTCTCAAATTCGAAAAAATTGAGATTTCTGCAAAAAACAAAATTTGGGGCAACTGTATAATCGGAAGTGAAAATACTTCATTTGACTACCGATTATACAAATTTCTAACAAAATAGAGTTGGAACTCTAAACTCTATATAAGGATTGTATCCTTTTACTCTCTAGGGAACACAAATACCTTTAAACTCTCTCCAACATCATCTTCAATATAATGGCCCAACCATTCATTAATCCTACGGAGTTCACGATTGAAGAAGATTTATCTTTATGTAGGCGCTATGTTCAATTCTATCCGAGACGAGGAGAAGAACGCGGGCAAGGAGGAATAATGAGTATGAGTTATTTGGGGAAAATTCACGAAAAATTCCGCGCCAACACCGTAACCAAACAACCTCACCCGCTGATCTTTTCTCGCAGAGTTGGTTCAATAAATGGACACGTCGAAGAATTCGTCCATTTAACTTATCTTGTGAATCAATATCGATTGAGGGGTGAAACCAATGATGAGGTTATAGAACGATCTCTCGGGAATGGCGGAGATGGAAAGATCCGCTTAGTTATGAAGCTCATTTTAGAATCCTTAGGCGATGGAAAGATTTAATCCGTTCGGGACTGTCCAACACGTCCTGACGCTAATGACAATACCTTGTAATAGAATTGCGGGAGTTCAATGTAAAATTATGATGATGTGTAGGTGATATTGTTATGAATTTCAAAATATTTATGAAAATCGGAAGTTTTAATTGTTGATGTAACTACCGATTATACTCCAACGACTAGTTCGTTCAAAAGAAACTAGTCGTGCATCGAAAACCACACACACAATTGGTTGATAATACATATTGATAAACCTCCGATTATACTACTCTAATGAAACCGAGAACTGTTGACAAAACATCCTATAATCGGAAGTATATAACAATAAATATTTACCGATTACGAATAATCGGGTGCTTTGTTCAAATATTTCCTAACGATTGTGTGTAATAATTGTACGTAATTTCGAGACAGGTCTTGTAAAAGTACGCATCAACGACCATATTTTCAAAAAAAAAAAAGACATTGGGACTCTCATCTATATAAGGAGGGTAAACTCTTCTTATTTATGCACCAAACAACACATATATAGCATCGTGTATTCTACAAATAGATTTTCCATCGTATACTCTTGTGAATTCATTTTATATCTCAACTTACAAGCATGGCAACGTTTGACGAAAGTGAAGATTTGGTCATTGTGAAAACATGGTATCGTGAAACAAGACGTGAAGATGTCATAGCAGGAAGGTTAACACCAAGTCTTTTGGGCGAGGGTATATAGCCAATTTGTGCTTGAGAGTATGAAAATTCAAAGCAAATATCACTCCAACAAGTTCATGATCGTTTCCGACTTGTCCAAAAAGGGGTAAATGATTACATAACGATACAAAATAGGATGTTTAACACTAGCCACTTAAGCTTGTCGATCCAACAATTTATAAGTATAACGCAAGTTATTCTTTTTAAGTAACACCGGTGTCTAATCTTTCTTACTAAAACGAAGTTGACATTATTTTATGTTTTTTTATGTAGGAGACACTCGAAAAAGACAAGACTTAGTGGAAAAGGGTGAAGAATTCACTTATGATGGAAGTTATGAATTCTCAAGTCCGTCAAAAGTATAAATGTTGATTGATGGTTACAATCGGAAGTTATTATTTTATATTGTCTCCCGATCTGCGAAGATTTTGTTTTTTTGTCGGGACTTTGGTGACAATCGGAAGTTTATGCAATATGTTGTCTAGATTCGGGAAAAATTTCATTTTATTTTTTGTCAGAGTTTGGTGACAATCGGATGTTTATATAATATGTATTCTACCGATTCTGGGAAAAAAAATTTAGTTGTTTTGTCATCCTTACAATCGGAAGATAAATTCAAAAAGTTAATAACCGATTATAATATTGATTGAGTCTGTTTACAAAAGCTTGTATAATCGTTTGATATATTAAAAATATAACTACCGATTATAGCTTTATACTTCACAGTATTTTCCACAAAATTCCAAAACAAATATGTACAAATAGGGCTTTCCAAAATACATCTTTCAAACATAACGATCATTTATCTTCATCATCCGAGGGAACCAATTCCCAAAGAGGCCTTGGGGAAATCCTCCTTCATGACGCGATCCCAATCCAACATGTTGGTCTCATATTGTTTCAACCAATCGTTACAATGATTCGTTGGGATTTAATCACTCCAACCACCCAACGGAGGTAATGGGCAATCCTCTTTACTCTTAAACCGATAAAATGCATCTCATTCACAAATGCCATAACAATTCTTCTATATTTAACCGATTCATCGCAAAACCGTCCTTGTAGGTGTAAACGTAAAAAGAATGTCCATACCTAGGAGGAACAAAGAAATGTACCACGCAATTAAAGCGTCCGCTAAGAGATATCCACATTTAGGCATTGTCATCCAATACTTGGATCCGATTGTCTTCAATCCCTTTCGGCACTTTACACGCGCAACTAAGTCTTTGAACTCTAGGGTTTCATCTCCATCAAAGTTTGGATCATTCAACATATACCCCAAATCGTCATCTCTAAACGGTAGTGAACCTTGAACTTCAACAACTTCACGTCCTTCTTCGCACCCATCCATGTTTATTGAAGTTGGCAACAATCGGGAGTTGGCGACATATACCCCCCCTTCTTCTTCTTTTTTCCTCTTCTTCTTTCACTCAATCGGAAGATATCTCACAATGACCCAATTTTTTTCCAAACACTAATATATAGACCCCGGACTACCGATTACAAGAGTTTGCTTCCGATTATTTTTGTGAAACTACCGATTATTGTTTTGGCTCCCGAATATTCTAGTTTTTGGCAAAAGGATGAATCCGGGGCCACTTATAATCAGTAGGGTTATAAGTTTTATCATCTACCGATTATGGCAGATTTCAAAATTTCGAAAAAGGATTTTAGTAAAAACTCATTTTGGGGCAACCTATAATCGGACGGTAAGAAGTAATAAACTCTAACGATTATGGTAGATTTCAAAATTCATCACATGAAGGATTTTAGAAAAAACTCATTTTGGGGCAACCAATAATCGGTAGGTTTTGGAACCAATTTGACTTCCAATTATTGCTACATCCAAATCACGGACCACATGGTTATGCCTGGCTCTGTACCCTCTAAACCTATGGATTTTGGCACATGTTGGATTTGGGGCTTCGTATAATCGGACTGTAATAAGTAATAAACTCTACTGATTATGGTAGATTTCAAAATTCATCACATGAAGGATTTTAGAAAAAACTAAATTTGGGGCAACTGTATAATCGGTAGGTTGTGGAACCTATTTGGCTTACGATTATGGCTACATCCAAATCACGAACCACATGGCTATGCCTGGCTCTGTACACTCAAAACCTATGGAATTTGGCAAGGGTTCGATCTGGGGCTCCTTATAATCGGTAGGTTGTTAAGTTGTTAACTCTACCGATTATGGTATATTTCAAATTCACCTAGGGTGCGTTTGGCACGGAGGTGGTTGAGGGTGGAGTTCAGTCAACGGGAGGAGTCAAGGATGGAGTTGAATTCCAAGGGTGTTTGGCATGCGTGGAATTGGAACTCCAGGGAGTTGAAACTCCTTCATTCAGTGGAAAATCAAATGACACCTCCCTCCATGGAATTTGGAACTCCATCCTTCCAACTCCTCCCATTGACCATTTTGACATTTTACTTTCTTTTTTTCTTCCAACAATAATTAATATCCTATACTTATAAATTTACTAAGATAATTAAAATGTAATTATATTATATTTTTATTTTAGAATTTATTTATAATATTTTGTAATTAATAATATTTAAGTTAATATTAAATTTGATTTTAATATAAACAAATCAATTTATAAATTTCTGTTGGAAAATGATGTGATACAATAATAATAATTAAATAAAGCTCTTGGATAGAAGCCTAGCAACAAGCTGGGCTCCAACTCCTCTTTGAATAGCAACACCTAGTCTATGAAAGATAAAACTACCAAAACCACTACTAGCATCATTACTGGCTAGACAGTTTTTCAGACGCTTGAAAAAACACAAAGTATCTTCACCAAGCTCCCCTAGAGTAGAGAATGCTAGAACACCCTAACCATAACCCAAAGATGGAACACAAAGTATTTAATACTTTAATAATATTTTGTTTTCTCGCATATTCAAAAATGGAAAAAATATATATTTTCTTATTATTTAAATAGATTAGTACTGTTGATTAATTATTAAATTTGAAATTTAAAATAATAGTTTTATTACCAAAACTGACTATTACTTAATATTATATTTATTTAAATTAATAATTCAAATAAATCTCAATTCAAATATAAAATTATTTCCACTAAATTATATTTACATAAATAATTAATTAAATTATTTTTTTCATTAAAAAATAGTAATTTTATTTAAACAATTCCAAGACTGACTATTATTATATTATATTTACTTAAAATAATAATTTAAAAAAACTTTTTCACTTCAAAATCACAGTTATATTATAAATAATAATATGATTTTTTTGAAGCAATATAATAATATGATATTTAAAATAATATAAATAATATTATTAATATTATGTTTAAAATTAATATTATATTGTTAAGTAATTAATATTAATATTATATTACGTTAATTTTTTTAATAGATATTCATCTATTAAAGACTCGTACACAAAACTTTGTTAATATTATCATATATTAATATTTTAAATTAATATTTTATTATATTAATTTTATGTTATACTATATTATATTAATATTTATCTCATATTTAGTTAATATTATATTTAAAATTAATTTAAATAATATTATATTTATATGGAATAATATTATATTTATTTAATTATTAATATCGCATTTATTAATTTACTAGTATTTTATGTAGTTATTTATTAAAATATACATTATTAATGACAATTAATTTACTAGTATTTTATGTAGTTATTTATTAAAGTTATTCAAAGAAGTTGCAATTTGGTTCGAGGGAGGCGGATGAGAAGAAACATGAGGCAACTACCTCAAGTTAGCATGTCAAAAGAAGATAAGCTGTGGCCATTTCGCAGTGACCATTCGGGTACTTTCTTCGTCTGGATTAGCTCCACGCAACGAGAATACGTGACCTTGAATTGCTTGACAAGCATCCACCTGCACCTCCCCAATCGTTTCCTAGTGATTTACCATTGTCGTACTCCAATTACGGTGGACTCTAGGGCTGTCTTAAGGGTCATAAGAGTTTCCCTTAAAGGTACCTCATGCGCCAGAGATGGTTTGCGCGCTCAACATTTAGTTGATGCGTTTAGTGGAGCAAACAGCCGCTATTGCTGACGATCTACCACAGATCGATCACGGAGTTGTCAATCTTTTGCAAGGCAGTGAGATGTCCCCGGTTTTGGGAGAGTTTTATCGCCAGTTGCACCTTAACTCCGTTACTCAAACCTGGTGGCGTGATTAGGCCCATTGCAGGTTGGTACAAAGGTGGCGAGATTGGTCTCGAAAGGTGGTCATGGCTGTCTCGGTTGGGAAGGACATGTCATCCTATTTGGGTGATTACCATTGGGGTTGGTATTTCACTTTGATGGTGAAAGCATTTTCACACCGTAAATCGCTTATCGGAGTTGAATGGTCACTGGACAAAATGTCAATGTTGCTCATTGACTTTTCCAATGCCTTTAACATGGTGAGTAGATCACCATAAAGGAAGTCCGCCTTCATTGTCCAGTATTCTCATTTGGTGGAATTTTGTTACTTGAGGCCTGCCAAACTCTATTATGACCATTATATTTTGTCTTCCGTGACTTGGTGTTCAACAAGGTGACCCTCTGGCCCCTTGCTTTTGCTTTGACACTTCACCCATTTGGTGAAGTCTATTGCTTCTCGGTGCAAACTAGACTTGCATGCCCTGGTACCTTGATGATGGCACGATTATTGGAGACACGTTAGAGTAGCTAAGGCTCCAGCATAATAGAAACCAAGGACCAGGCGGGGTTTACATCTAAATGTTAAAAAACCAAGTCTTTTGGCCTTCTCCGATCCCGCGAGCTTACAGATGAAGGTGTTTTCCTATGGATATTGGTAGACTTTGCAAATGGTGTTAAACTGTTGGGTGGTCCTGTGAGTTTAGATTTGAACTTTATAAGCGATATGATGTTGAACAGGGGTGAATAAGACTATTCAATCGATGTCCAATCAGAAACTCAAAGACCTCAAAGTGAGATGCTATTACTTGAATTGCACGGAGTTTCTAGATTATATTTTGCAATGCGTCTACCAATCCTGCAGCCTGCAATCGGCCACTTCCTTTTTCGATGATCACTTGCTTAAGTATTTAAGACTTCTTATCACCAGTGATGCGCTGGGTTTGGTCCTCTCAAAAGAAGCACTAGCTACCTTGCCTATCAAAGATGGTGGACTTGGTATTTACACCATGGCGACACTAGTGCCTATTGCTACCTTGCCTCTGCAGTCAGACTATTTCGGTGCAAAAGGTGATCCTTGGTAATTTATTCTCAACTTGTGACAAGGCTTTCTGTCATCGCTTTGCACTCGATTTTATTCGGGTATGTGGCTTGCCTTTCTACATACAGTATCGATGATACTCGCCTCTCTCCATGCACTCCTGCAATCACTTATTTTGATGTGCTTATGAAGCAAACTCTACCAATTTTCTATGTCCGCAAGAGACTCCATCCTCGGGTGTTGCAACCAGGGTTAAGCATGCACAAGATTATTTATTGGTCGTACCTACTGGGCTTAACTAAAGTGTCTTGGACCTAGACATTTTAGAGTTGTGCTTTGCTACTAGTCTCGGTATCTCCTTTGTTTGGTGAGTATGACTTATGCTCAAGTTGCAACAAATCCATGGACATCTTCGCGATCACGCGCTTCATTGTGCTAAGGATATAGGCCCTAAGTTTCGACATGATTTTGTTCGGGATGTAATCATGATATTTGTTACAAAGCTAGTGTGTCTGCAGCGTAAGGAAGTCTCTTTGGGTTTTCGACGGATGATGACAAAGAGTTGAAACTCATGATATTCTTTGTGCTTAATCTGGGAAAATGGAAAAGATGTTTGTATGGATGTCACAGTGTGTCTCCTTCACGGTGATGGAATTCGCTCTTTCACCTCGAAAGCCATAGCTAATGCGCCTCTCACGTAAACACTCTAAGTATTTGGACAAGTGTGTTACATATGGCCACGGTTTGGGGGTTCTAGCCTTCACTACTCTAGGAGAGTTGGGTGAGGATACTTTTGTGTTTTTTCAAGCGTCGAAAAAATTGTTTAGTTAGTAATGACGCTAGTAGTGGTAGTGGTAGTTTTATTTTTCATAGATTAGGTATTGCTATCCAAAAAGGTGTTGGAGCCCAGCTTGTTGCTAGGCTACCGACCAAAAGCTTTGTATAATTTAATATTATAAATAAAATAATATCCATAATAAAAATAATTAAATATAATTTTTTTAAAAAAAATTCAGTGATTCAAGAATAAGTTTACCAAAAATAATATATTAATAAATAAATATTTTGAAGAAATAAACATTTGAAAAAAGGAGAATAACATAATTACCAATTTCATCAATAATCATGCCAAACACATAAATTTAGAAGGAATTCCATTTCTAGGTAGTTTGAATTCTAGGTAGTTGGAACTCCCTAGAATTCAAACTCCTTCCATGCCAAACGCACCTTACATGAAGGATTTTGAAAAACTCATTTTGGGGCAACCCATAATCGGATGGTTTGGTAATATATTTAACTCCGACACTGCATCCAAAACACGACCCAAGTGGTTATGGTCATCAGGTACACTCAAAACCTATGAAATATGGCAAAGGTTGGATCTCTTGGTCGTTATAATTCGGTGGGTTATATAATTATATACCTCTACCGATTATGGTAGATTTCAAAATTCATTACGTGAAGGGATTTTAGAAAACTCATTTTGGGGCAACTTATAATCGGTCGCTTATGTAACCTGTAGGCTTCCGATTATGGCTACATCCACAATTCAAGCCAAGTGGTTATGGTTGGCTTTTGCACCCCTCAAAACCTATGGAATTTGGCCAAGGTTGAATATGGGGCTCCTTATAATCGATAGTCTTACAAGTTGGATAAGCTACCGATTATAAAAGGGATTATTAGCCGAAGTATCTATACAATAATCGGTAGGTATAGTTTCAATTTAACCTACCGATTCACCTTTAACCTACCGATTATGGTGTTGGCTACCGATTATATAAGACCATTTCGAAAAATCGAAGATAAGGGGTAGCTTAGATTTACGTTTGGGTGACATTTTTTGTCTATTAGTGTCGCCCCTAATTCGTTTGGGGTCGCCCCTAAAATGCCAGGTTGGAGTGAAACAGAACCTATATTCGTCTCAAGAAATATTCTCCTAGCATCAGTACAGTTACTGAATCACTTTCCTTTGTATACTATTAATATTATTTGTATACTATTAATATTAAACTTTGTGTAAGATGGAATATAATAACTTAAACATGACATGCGACCAAACGTGCACCAACGGTTTCGGCATTCCCACCCAATTTACCTTGAAAAGATACACTTGTCAATATACTGAACGACAATAGTTGATATGTCAACAAAACTTCGCAAATCAATTCTTGCCGAGGCCTCCGCAAGAAATATATAAGAAAACAGATATATTGCATCGTTTGCATATCCCCTTTACATGAACAATATGGCCTACATATATATATATATATATATAATTAAGTGAACTAAAGAAAATTTGAAAGCTACAATGCATGTTTGAGATATTATTCACAGTAGAAGCAAGAGTCGCATCATGAGCCTTATATTCTTGATCTTTCAAGGGCAAATCCCCGCAAAAAGCATATCAAAGTCCCAAATATCCAAGTCATGAAATCTGATATTGTGTCAATCCTAAATCTCAAGTATATACTTGAAGATATCCCTATTTTTAAAAAGTTTATATTTTTCATAGGAGGACATACCCATTTTCTGTAGCTAAAATCAGCTTAAAAAAACCGAGTTATATTGATTACTCGCTTGATTCTCATAAGGTTTCTTGAATATTACAGGCAATTGTCCTAAAGTTCTTCGAAGCTTCAGCTAGATCAGCAACCTGAAAGGCTGGAGGTGGATCCATAACTAACCAAATATGGTTCAACTGTTCAAGGGAATCCAATCCGAGCATAACATCAGCAAGGTTACCTAGAAGAAGTCAAGAAAGCAGTTGAATTAGATCAATTTTCTTATCTTGGATATAATAAGAGGAAGAAGAAACAAAGGCACAATTGGCATAAAAAAAAAAAAAAAAAAAAAAAAAAAAAAACTCTAGGAGGACACTTCTAACAAAATTGCCTAGTAATAAACATAGCTATAAACCATTTACTCAGTGTCACTTACTTATTTTATTTGCTTTCTCCTTGTCTTGGTTGCCACATTTTTTTTCAGTTCTTTTCTTCTTCATCATTTTCAGGCTCAGCACTCTTTTGGGCTTTTATCTTCTTTTTATTTTGCTTCACCTTGCCATTATTTTGATGGGTGACATGGCTAACATAACTGGCACTCCTACATATATACTTCATCAGCCTAATTATTTGATCAGGTACAAAGAGTTCAAAAATAGGATGAGCACCACGTCCAATACAAAGAGATTAAAAATACAGGTGAAGACAAAAAGTGTGTTAGGACAGAATCAAATTAACTTTATCAGGTATCACCAAAGTTAAAAAAAAAATAAAAAAAAATACTACCTTGGGTGGATAGGCCATACGTCTTTACGTTGCTACCTTTAAATTATCAAAAATGCCAAATAATCAAACTTTAGCCATTTCTCGGTCTTGCTCTGCATAACACATAGAGACTTATGGTCTTTCCGTATTTCTTTTTATGAACATTGTCAACACTGGATACTGGGTGCCCAGGCTTCTTGAAAAAATTCTTTTTTTTTACTCGGTCAATGAATATATTAAAAAACGAAAAAACTGTACAGGGTCTAAGTCTTCCTAGTGCATAGCCGTGAGGCCATCACTAGAGGAAAACTTAGTTAAAACGAAAATAAATCTCGCTGTGCCACTCAAAAGTATGAGTGGACAAAGGCCTACCCTCAACAAATTCAAAAATATCTTCAGCCAAAGTACAAGCTTGTTTGGCCAAAGCATCCGCAGAAAAATTAACTTCCCTATAGCTATGGATATAACGAATATTATCAAAAAAATTCCTAGCCATTCTCCACTTCTGCCTTAGTTGCCACGGCAAGTCACCAAGTTGGAAAGCTCTCCAATGCAACTCATCGAGTCCGATCTAACGCAAAGGTTTTTAATACCCCATCTCTTGGCAAGCATCGCACCATAAATAATACCACAAACCTCCGCATAGAAATTTGTTTGCCAACCAAGGCCAACCATCAGCACGCCAAGGATTTCCGAGTTTGCACCACGGAAAGAAACACCACAACCTGCTTGGCCTGGATTTCCACGCGACGCTCCATCACAGCATATCATTATTTCCCCCAAAGTCAGGCGGAAACCAAGTAACTTCAACTGGATTTGAGACTTTGCAAGACCTATGCGCCACCTTGAAATAATTTAAGATACGCACATCATCCATAGTATTATACATATGGCCCCTCATTCTAATAGAATTATCACGAATTAATTGATAAACTCGACCTTTAAAACCAAGCCACTGCACTTCCGCATCTTCAAAATAAACCTTATTGCGAAGTTTCCATAACTCCACAGCAATTGCCAGATTAGTAACGAGCCAGAGGTCCTTGACCATCCTGCTACGACCTCTAGCAGCTTTATAGGAAACCACCAAATCTTCAGATGGACGCAAGTTGAAAATTCTAGCCGCCCAAGCCCAAATACGCTTAGCTAACCTGCAATGCCAAGTGATATGGCCCATAGACTCCCCAGCCTTTCTACACAGGCGACACATAGAAGGCATAGACCTACCTGTCTTCTTAATAACGTTATCATCCGTAGCACAACATTGGTTCGCCCAAATCTTCCAGTATTGAACACACAAAGTTGGATGCACAACATTCCTAGAAAAAGAAGCATTACGGTTCCACCTCCTTAGGCGGCTTAAGAGCAGCCTTTGCAGATTTAACCGAGAAAACTCCCTTCTTGTCTAAGTCCCAGATCTTATAATCTACTCCTCCAGCAATGATCGGCAAATTATCAACATCTATATTACAACGCAACATCACATTTCTAGTAGTCTGCGGAATGGCCCAAGCGCCATCCACAATTATGTCACTCACCTTCGTTTTGAAATCATTTGGACCCACCTTGTTGAAAATCTCCAGCCTGCTAGCAATCGAGAAATCCCCACACCAATTATCAAAGAATAAGGAAGTATTATCACCATTACCAATAATTGAGCGAGTGTGCTTTTGAACAAATTTGAAAACAGCCCTGACCCCTGGAAAAACCGAGGAACCCAGCTTGTAATCAATTAAGTGACCATTCAACTTGAAATATCTTGCCTTCAAAAATCTTGCCCAAATTTTTGTGAATCCCTAATAGAAATCCCAGCTTCATTAGCATTGCCTTGTTAACATCAAGTAATTTCTTCAGACCCAAACCTCCTTCACGCCTTGAGCAGCACAAATCATCATAGCTCACCGTAAAATACTTTCGCTTTTCAGCGTCTCCCGACCACAGAAAATTTCGAATAGCCCTTTCAACTTGATTGATTATAGTGCAAGGCCACTTGTAAACCGCCATAGAATGAATAACATAGCTAGAAATCACAGATTTGATCAAAACAAGCCTAGCTTGAAAAGAGAGAAGCTTACCTTTCCAACCCGCTAGCTTGTCCATAATCTTTTCAACCACTTGCCGCACATGAATGTGGCGCACCATACCCGGTTTCAGCTGGATACCCAAGTATTTGTCAGGGAATTTGGCACGCTCCATTCCCAAATAACTTGAGATAGCAATGGCCCTTGATTTCCTATCACCTCCAAAATAAAACTTGCTTTTGGCATAACTAACGCATTGGCCAGAAGCGCGCTGGTACATGCCAAGCATGTCCTTCAAATTACTTAAGCTTTGCAAATTACCCTTGCAGAAAATAAGAATATCATCCGCAAAGAGCAAATGCGTAGGAGCAACACCCTTTTTACTAACCATAGCATGCATACTTTTCCGAGTAAAGAGCTTAGTAATATTGCGACTTAAGACATCCTCAATAAGAACAAAAATTAAAGGCGAAAGAGGATCACCTTGGCGCAAACCTCTAGAAATAGTGAAGAATCCTTCAGGGCTGCCATTTACCATGACCGAAATCCTAGCCGAAGCCAAGATATTAAGAATCCAGCTGCACCAGATTTCCGAGAAACCATATTGGCAAAAAACCTCAGCAATAAAATCCCAACTGACTGTATCAAAAGCCTGGGCAATGTCCAACTTTAGGCCAACATTCCCATGCTTACGTTTGATGCTTAGCTCATTAATCAACTCCGACGCCAGAGCAATGTTTTCATGGATATTTCTACCCTTCATGAACGCCACTTGTTCTTCAGAAATCAGCTTGTTCAGAACCGTGCCCAATCTTGTAGCCAAGATCTTAGTAATGATTTTGAAGAAAAAATTACTTAGGCCAATTGGCCTGTAATCTTTTATCGCATCAGATTTATTATTCTTAGGAATAAGAACAATGAAACTTGAATTAACGCCATTTGGAATTTTTTCGCATCATCCAACAATTAGTAATGGCCTTAAAAAGATCAGCGGAGATAATGTTCCAACAGTGTCTATAGAAAGAACCTGTGAAACCATCAGGGCCAGGCGCAGAGTCCGCACCCAAGTCAAAAGCCGCCTCCTTTACCTCATCCATAGTTGGGACTGCATCCATTAAGTCACTCTCCACAGCTGTAATACGCTCATGGTCGATGTCAAACAGCTTTGGATCAATATTCACTTCCGAACCATTGAACTTGTCTTTGTAATGATCAACAATGTAATTAGTGATATCATCCTGCAAAAACAAAGTAGAGTTAGAAGAAATCTTTAGCTCCGAGATTGTATTTTGGCTTCTCCTCATTCGAATGCTATTGTGGAAAAAGCTAGTGTTCTGGTCTCCATCTTCCAACCAAGTCACTCTTGACTTCATCCTTAGCATAAGGACTAGCTCTTTTCGCGCCTCCTCAACAGCCTTCTTAGCATCCGCAACCTTGACAAATTGATCCTCATTACTATGATCATAGTCAAGAAGATCATTTTCGGCTTCCCAATGGATTTCAGCTTGCTTCAAACGGAAGTTAACATCACCAAAAACGTTCCTATTCCAAACCTTCAACTCTTCCTTTAATCTCTTCAACTTAGACATAAAAACAAAAGGAGGAGCTCCATTAACCCTTGCCCCCCAACTTTCCTCTACCAACTTCAAAAAAGAAGGATGAGAAAGCCACATCTTCTTGAAAAAATTCCCAGCACATTGATGGGTACTCAAAATTCACGCACATCCACCATTCGCCAATTCTTCTTTGATAACATTATGTTTGTATATTTCGAGATAGCTTAGTGATACTAAATATGTAACGCTAGGTGTATTGCGCAGTTAAACCATGAGTTGGTTGCACATATTGTGTTTCAAACATCTCAAAGCAATTTCCATAAAAACAATACCATACATTAATCAACCAAATTCTAGAATAGAATTCAAACCTCGTTAGTGAAATAAGCTTTGCAAACTCGAAATGACTTCAAAGGAAGGGAATTCCTGGGTCTACATAAAGTGCAATATGCTTGGCTTAAATTTAACTGTATTGTAGGAGAAGCGTAGGAATGTCCCAGAAAACATATAACACTCTAAGTCTCTAACGAACTAATATACCTTTATCATGTTCAATTCCACTCTGGGAAAGGAAGAACAATACGAATAGAACCGCATACCACATTACTTGAATGGGAATAGGAAAAGAAAGGGTGTCATGCAATATTACGATAATGAGACTTAGTACTTTGAAAACAATAATAATGAGCATTTAGAAGTAAGAACCTTAAAATACCGGGAAAAAAAAAAAAAAAATTTGATAAAGGTATAAAGATTAGATGCAGAACTATAAAGATTATACAAACAACAATAAATTGCGACTTAATTATTCCCTTCCTACCAAGCACGTCATTGGGTAATACTTTCATATTCCTTTCCCACCAAGTACGTCATTCAGTGGCGGAACCAAGTATTAGTATAGAGGGGGGCTAGAAAAAATTTCTAATAAATTTAGGGGACTAAATAGTTAATATTGGTGGGCTCAGTATAAATTATGGGAACAAATCAAGAGCTTTTTCATGGTTTTAGGAATTTTATGGGGGCTAGAGCCAGGGTTAGTCAACCCTTGGCTCCGCCCCTGATGTCATTGGATAATACTTCCAAAGTTAGATAGTGAATGAAATATGTAGGAATTACTGTTTAATCCAGTTTTTGATGACCTAGTTAATGGCTAGTCCACCCGTGAAAAACATTTACTCCCTAGTCCAAAAACATGTTTTTGGACTAGATTATGTACTCGTTAGTCCAAAAACTTTGTGAAGATTATAAAGTGTGTTTTCTAAATGCCTAAAACACCCTTCCAAATCTAATTAGTATCAACACATGTAAATTTTACTAGTAGTATGTTACTACATACTAGTAGTATAATTATGGTGATACTACATATTAATATGTACTGTACTAGTAGTAACAAAAATATGTTACTAGTAAATTAGGTAACTACTTTACTATACTAGTAGTAATACATGTACTAGTTTACTAGTATACTAGTGTACTAGTATACTAGTAGTAATATGTATTACTAATATTAATATGTAGTTTAGTATATTAGTTACTACTAGTATACTAGTAGTAATATGTAGTACTAATATTAATATGTTGTATGTATACTAGTATAACATAACAGTATTAATATGTAGTATCAATACATAACTTAATAAGTATTGATATGTAGTATCAATACATAACATTTATTTATATGTAGTACATAACATATTGATATGTAGTGTCAATACATAACATAACTTATTTATTTATATGTAGTACATAAATATTGATACTACATATTGATATGTAGTATCAATACATAACATAACAGTATTTATATGTAGTATCAATACATAACATAAGAGTATTTATATGTAGTAACATATACTACTAGTATGTAGTAACATACTAGTATATTAGTAGTATACTAGTACTATACTAGTAACATATATATACTATACTAGTAACAAATGTAGTATGTAGTAATATAGGTAGTAACATACATAGTGTTATATGTTAGGGTTAGTAGAGTAATTTTACTCTTTTCAAAACTTTTTTGGACTAACGAGTAAATATATTTTCCCGCTGGACTAGCCATTAACCCGGGTCGGGTTTAGTGGACTAAATAGCAAAGTTCTAATGAAATATACATGGTGATGTAGATGGTAAGGGGTAGAACTACCTCCGGCGCCAATGTCATGGCCCGAATTAGTGCAGATGGAATGAAGGTAAGAGTATAACTAACTATCACGCAATCTGGAAATCCTAGAATTAGAACTTTAATTAAAGAAAATTGTTGGATGAAGATAACCAAAATATCGCAAACTATCAACAAACAAAGAACACAGAAAAATGTGAAATTAGTAAGGGCAAACTTTCCATCAAACGAAATTAATCAAACACTATCAGATTAAGACAGAAAAATTCAAGGATTACTGGATCGTTATCTATGAAGCACACTATCAGATTAAGCAATAAAAAAAAACAAAGGGTTCAATTATTGAAAAAAAAATACATCAACATTAAGTTTACAACTCAGCAGCGAAAAATCGAATTATGCAAAGCAGAAATTCTAAAAATTGAATACTCAGAAGACATTCACAAATTTGAGGAAAAGACCAGAATCGCAAAGAGGAGGAACTTACATGTTGAAGACCGAATTGATGCTCCATTCGAACGAGGATCAGACCATTTGTAGGGAAAAAAACAATTGAAAAAGTTTTTTTTTTTTTGAAGGGTTTAATTGCAAAACTTAGGAGTATGAATTAGGAACAGAAGCCGGTAAGATGAATATGAGAAGCCCCCTCCCCTAAAATCGCCTTCAATGCAGAGAAATTGAAGAGCTAAGCTAGGGTTCTTCACCCGTTACAGATCGGAAGAGTGGGGAGGGAAAAAAGGAAATAAAATATGCGTGGAAAGTATTGTATTTATGACACCTCGTGGCACATGACGGTGGATAAGCGTTGGATGAAATCTCGAAAACTACACTGGGAGATGAAGGAAGATCGTGGCCGCTAGTTGGAAAAAACCAATATATCCTGGCCACTGGGTGAAATAAAAAACCCTCCTGACATATAAGCATTGATACAGTTTCGTTCACTTACACTAGTGTATTTCTTGGCTCTTCGTTAAAAACTACATCAACAACTTTTGCGAATCATCTTGGAAAGCTAGCAACTCTTGACGCAAGTCCTCAATGTGTTGAAGAAGAACGCATATATTGTAAGAGTATTATTCAAAGACAACACCGCTTATGTAATACCAAAAAAGACTTCATCAACTACCAAATTTCGTTAAGAAAGCATTGCAATCTTCTGCACTCAAGAAATTTGTTAGCTAGTCAAATTTGATCGCATCGATTTGTAAGCCAAGAATTTATTGAAGTACTTATTAGGGGGAGCACCATCATTCAAGGTGCATTCTACTGGACTTATTGCGTTTTACTCTTTTTCCTTCATCAAGGTTTTGTCCCACTATGTTTTGCTTGTCAAGGTTTTAATGAGGCAATATTTGTGTGTCCAATGTTGTTTCAAGTCTTTACGTGCTTATACAATTTTAGGTTTTTCTCTTTTGAATTTTCCTGGCATGTTTGTAATTAGCGTAGACACAGTGGTCATAATGGAGAGTATTATAAACGTGTAATTTAGTTAGGAATATCTAGAGTAAATCTCGTTTATTACCGGGATTCCCTTGTGTCTAGACCTATGAATAGAGGCTTTATTCTTCTGTTGCTACACACATCTAATGAGAATTCTCTCTTCTTTTCTCCCTCTACTTTGTGTCTTCTTCTCCACTTTGTCTATTTCACAAAAATGAAATTATTTTCAGAGATATGTTTGTTTTTGCCATTTGTTACCACAACAATAGATTAATCCGATATTTTACCAAACACAATTCAATCGTTTTTCTAATCAGCTTTAACTTTAATTTATATTTTACTAAACATTCAACTATTTTTTCTTATCAAAGTACAATACGAAAAACGCACAACCATACCAAACTAAGCCTACTTTTGGTATAGCATACACCATCAGGATCCACATTAGATCCCGATTGGCTGTATTTTTCACTTTTCAAGATAACATATAAAATAAAAGAAGAGAGTATGTTTAATTGTTATCTATTAAAGAGGAGGAACATCTCTCCTCTTGGTTAGTCTTGCTTTCCTTGCCCAAACCCTTTTACATATTTCTCTTCCCATTCAATTCACAAATCATTCTATTTTTTTATTTCGATTGAAGTTCTTGATGTATTATTTTCATTATGTTCTCAGAATTAGTTATGGAAACAGAAATGGAAGTTGCAATAAAAAGGAACTCCTGAAAATGCCCTCAGTTATGCTATTTACAATTTTGGATCTGCTTTCCTCATTTGTTTTCATGCTGCTATTTGTAGTTTAATAGGTGGCGGTATAAATCTGAGTTGTGAACATTGATTACCATTTAAAAAATGGTAATAATGATCACTCCATGTAAATAAACTGTGACTGATTGGCTCATTTCATTTGTGTGGGTTATCTAATTAAGATTGTTTACTTTAATTCATTTCATGAATTTCCTTTTACTATCAGCTATCTTTGTAAGAATGCGACTACGAGATGGGGTTTTTGTTCGTTTTCAAAGAAAAACTTAGCATGGGATACGATTTAAGTAAACTACGTGATTGAAATAACGAAATATGCTACTAAGATGTTAGAGACAGCTCCAAAGTAGCTTACATGAACAAGAAGACTATGCATAAAGTCATTAATGTAAATTGGAACCATAAAAATTGATACTAGGATCATTTAATGATATTGTTGCATTGGGTAATTTATCATTCTAACCAGAACTAATAATACCACCAAGCTGGTGGTTGAATCTATTTGTTATTTAGTGGATGTCATATGTATTACACTTAGGATACTAATCCTACATCACTTAGAATCTGTGGTTTTGATTGCTTATACATGTTACCTTGCTTTTAAAGACAAATGGGTTCTATATCAACAAGATTCTTGGTTTTGTCTGAGATTAAGTTAGCTATGTACAGTTCGGTTTCTGCTTAACTTGTCTTTGTATCTGAATAATCTGCTCTATAATGGATTATGGACTTACATTGAACCTATATAATGATTTTGTGTCTTTGGATTACGATATTTTTATATCATTAATACTTTTTTTTATTGGTGCGAGATTCCCTAACCTTGTTGTAGCTGCTCTTACAGTGCTTGGTTCCAGCAGGTTCCCGAGTTCCCGACTAACAAAATTTAAAAGCCACACAAGCTAGATGTAGGATCGTAATATCGCAACAAACAAGGTTCGCGGGATTAATAAACGACAGCATCGCGAAGGAGTCGCAGGAGCTAAAATAAACGACGCAATGAATAACGACAGGCAAAACATAAAGAAGACGTGAGACCTGGCGAGGGTAAGTGTCGCGAGAGTGAATGTTTGTGCACCTGCGACACTTCGCGAGACATTCCCGAAAATAAAGGGTAGCTTAGCTGTCATCCACTATGTATTACCCTATATAAAGGGCTAAATGAGTCTGTAAAAGGGGAGATCTTTTGGGAATTGTTAGGCAAGTCAATAGGAGAGAGAAAGTTTAAGAGTGTTTTAATTTCTAAGTGTAATTCTATGATCCTGTGTAAACATTTCATGGACTCAATCAATAAATATTCTTGATCTTACATCTTTCAATGGATTAATTAAGCAAAATTGAGTAAGGGTGTAGTGTGGGATTTCTGCTACTACATATGCGCTAGAAACGAGGGATTGAGCGGCGATTGACGTAGAAATTGGAAGGAATTTGGATTGACAGCGAAAAGATTTGGAGAAGATACTCAAGAATTCATTGGAAAAGAAAAATGGCTAGAAGAAGAAATGTACAAGGGCAACCAACATTTGTAAGAAGAAGTGGGAGACTTCTTTGGAGAAAGGAGGAATGAAGCAGGGAGAATCATCAAGGATGAATATGAGAAACGATGGAGAAGATCAAAACCAACCACCGATCTCCCCAGTAGCAAACGCGGTGTGGATTATGATAGAGTAAGTGTACATACTTGGAGGTCCGATTCGAAGACGAGAGAGAAGAGGAAGCATTGGTGAACAATGGACAAGGAGAGCAAGGAATGAATGGAGAAAACGAAGAAATCGCGACATTAGAAAGATTGAGACAAACAATACACGAAGAGAGACGGCTAGAGGCGGAGAGAACGAGCAAACTTGACAAGACAGAATCATGAATTGAGGATGGAAAATATGAGGTTGCAAAATAGGAGATCTAGAAGTAGCGTGAGATCAAGTTCAAGATCGAATAGGGAAGAAAGAAGGAGAGTTTTACCAACGAAAGTACCGAGGAAGAAACACAAAATCCGAATATAGAGCATGGCGAGAGAAGAGGGGAAATAGAAGATCGTTATATTCCTCGGCCCGAAAATCTTCAAAATGAGCGGAATAGGAAAATCAAGGAAACATGCAACTCAAGAACCGAATGACCCAATTCTTTGAAGGAGAATAATCTTGCACGGGAGAGAAGAAGCGAGAAGAAACCGAGAGATCGAGGATGACATTGAGAGACACTACATTGAACAAGCGCGGCTAGCTCGCGAGAGAGAAAGGCTAAGAGAAGAAATGGAAAATCAAGAGATGGAGGAGGCAATCCCGAGAATAACCATGATAACCGAGAAAGAAGGAGGGAACAAAATCGTACCAATAGAAATATTAATGAAGAATATGAGAGGGCGCAGATGAGAGCCGAGAGACGACCAAGAAGAGAGAACAAACCGATATAATGGCGTGCGGGTGAAGAAAGAAACGAAGAAGAGCGTCGCGAGGGAAAGGAGAGAAGAAAATAACGAGCAAGAAGGTCAAAACAGCACGAGTGAAGAAGGAGAGAAGCGAGCTAAAAAGACCAGTAGAATCAAATTCCGAGGCAAATGAACAAATCTTAAGAGAACTGGTGAAATGAGAGGATTCTTTGAACAATAGAAGGGAAGGAGGAAGGAAACAATTGGATGAAGCCATCGCGAGAAGAGCCGCGAAGAATCCCTTCACGCTAGAAGTACGAGATGGGAGGAATACCTCCTAAGTGCAATCTTCTGCATTAACAAACATCTTGATGGAACAACTGCGCGGTACAACATATCAAGGCCTATATGAGGTGTATCTTTGCAGTGGGAGAATCATGATGCTATCTTGTGCAAATATTTCGCATCAAGCCTAATTGGAGAAGCACTAAAATGGTTTGAGGGTCTACCAAGGAACACAATCACATCATTCAATCATTTACAAGCCACATTCCCCGGGAGCATACATAAGTAACAACTCTTCACGACCAGGTATTGAAGATGTATTCGGGTTGAAACAAAGGGTTGGCGAGAGCTTAAGGCGAGTTGACAATAAGATGGAGAACCATGTGTAGCGAAATGGCGGGGACGGGTTGAGGAAAGATATCTCATCCTCTCATTTGTGAATGCTCTCTTCGCGACTAACTTGTTATACATTCAAATTTTTAGAGTCAAAAATACAATCACGATGGCGGAAGCTGCGAGAGTTACGGGGAAGAATATATCGCCTTAGAAGAAAGACGAGAATGAAATGAATTCTTATCCGGTCGCGAACACAAACTCGAATGCTGCGAACGCAAGCTTGTTACCTCAGTTCATCAATACGATGGCGAGCACTTCGCAAGGACGGCAAGCGAGGAAGGCGATGAGGGACAGCGGAAGATAGTAGCCATGGGAAGCCATGACCGGGGAGGAGTTTTAACAAGAAAGGAATTACTACAACCGTAACAGCAATAATAAGATTAAAAGGCTAGATCATGTGCAAGAAACTTACGGTGGATTTGAAGGCAATATAACCATGGAGGGCGAGAAGCCGCGAGAATAGTATGGGAACCAATTAAGATGCCTCCTTTGAATGCTAGTGTGGAAAAGATGCGGGAGGCTATACTTGTGATGGAAGATGTACCAGCACCTTGGAACGCGGGGATGGAACCACCACCAGGCGACAGAAGTCATGAGTTTTGTTCTTACCATCGCTTCCATGGACATCAAACAAACGATTGCAGAAACGTAACGAGAATTATTCTCAGGATGATTGATCAAGGAAGCTGAATCACTTTCTAAAAGGAGAAGAAAAAGGCGGACATTACCACCACCACCGAGAAATGCACGAACGAGTGTCGGCGAAAGGAAAGGAAACATTTGTGATAGAGGTCGGAACAAAAGCTAAAAATTTGAATTGCAACTCTATCGTCCACTCTTATCGCACAATCGAAGATTTTCATGACAACGTGCTCGGTAGAGTCTTTGCGAGAGATGCTAATGATAAAGAAATAATGAGTGCGGCGAGAGCGACGATTAGAAAAGTGGCGGTGAAGACTATTTCTTTCTCTGAGATGAAGTGCCAAAAGGAAGAGAAACACATGATAGCCCGTTGGTTGTGAAACTAGAGATTAACCAGAAACCAGTTGATGGGGAAGATGATGAAGCGAGAAGCTTCTTTGGGCGATCAACGAATCCTAATCGACACGGAAGTTGGTGAATATTCTCTTTACCATACTTACAAGACGATGGGAGGAAAAGATGAGGATTTGATCCCTCGACATATAAGATATATGGCTTTAATGGCACTGCAAACAAACCAAAGGGAGAGGTTCACATGAGAATACCTCTACAAGGATTATCATTCGATATCTTATTACGTGTGGTTGACGTGGAATCTCCATATAATGCGCTGATTGGGAGGCCATGGCTTCATGAAATCTTGGGAGTCGCATCAACATATCATCAATGTATAAAATTTCCACATCCAAATGGCATTGGTATTATACGGGGAGATTGGAAGGAGTCATGACAATGTCATGAGGTCGATGTAGAAAGCTGCGAAGAAAGAAATGCCAAAAGAAAGGGATGGAAGCAACATGTGAGAGACGAGCGAGAGAAAGGAAAAAACCGATGGTAGATGTTATAGAAATAAGGATTTGAACATACCTCGCGAGGTGAATGCCTAGAAAGCAGGCGAATGTTATGATAACAAAGGGAGCGAAGGATATGAGGAACAAAAGGCATAAGAAGTGAATAGTCAACAAAAGCGGGAGGAAAAGTAGCAATTGAAGTAATGATGTGCGAGAATCTCATGATCAAGGGTAAATGAGAATTCGATTAAGAAAGAGATAAAGACACAACAAATGAAATGGAATTTTGCGAATACTTCGCAAACAAATATTAACAAATAAATAAACATGAATGATTGAATGATTTAACAAAGATGAATGAGTAAATGAATGGGACGAACCTTTATGGCGTACACCCTAGTTCGCGAATAACATTTCGTAAGAGGCAAATGTAAGACCTAAAGTGCGTCATATAAGGGGGTATCTCTCGACATGGCTCGGGGAAGGTTACACCGCTCCCCGAAGCTCCGAGTCATGAAAATTTGGGGCCCATGAAAGCCTATCCGGAAGAGGTACCTTGGATTCCCAACTATATATGTAGGTTATACCCTGGTTGGGCGACCGAGGGTCTCTTCTTAGGAGTCGAGTGTATGCTCAAGGCGCCGAGGTACACGGTTGAGCCGAGTGCCCGGGATGGATGAACCTACCTGGCCATTCTTGGCAAGTCTTGGCATATGTTGCACTCGCTTCAAGAAAACTCCACTTAGGGTGCGGTCTCGTAACCATAAACCATATAGGTATAAGGGATAAGAGGCTGCGAAAATAACCCAGTTGTTGTTAAGACCGGATGGGAGGAGCTAGTCTTGTATGGCCGATGTTTCGCCTCCTTGAAGGGGCAACCGGGAGATGATAAGGGCGATGCTCTCCATTAGGGGGTGTCAAAGCAGGACGCAAATGTCATAAGGCTATGTTTTCGCAAGAGAATTTAGGCTCATCATATTTGTGCAATGATCTGAGAGGCAATAATACTAACGCGAGGGTAAGGCGAGATCAATGGGTCTTTATACGAAAGTGTACGGACGTCCTGCGATTTCGTCGCACGCGGACAATGTCATGGGGCTATGTGTTCGCAAGGATATATAGGCCTGTCATATTGTCGCAACTAAAACATCCTGCGAGAGGCAAAAATACTTGGAAAATGATAAGGCAAGATCAATGGGTCTTTACATGCAAGTGTAAAGACGTCCTGCTGATTTTGTCGCAATAAAAGGTGGCAGGGGAAGACCTCTAATTAGGGAGGTCTAACTCGGAAGACCACACAAAAATGACAAGGCAGGGTCAATGGGCCCTTACTTGAAAATGTAAGGGCGGCTTGCGACCTTGTCGCAATGAGAAGAGATAAAATACATTTATGATGATAAGGCAAGGCAAGTAGAATTCTTGATTTATGAAGATACCTGCGACCTCGTCGCAACAATACATTTCAATAACAATAAAATTATTATTCAACCACATACATGATGACAACTAAAATCTTCCATCCGAAGATAAATAACGAGAGGCAAGTATGGGAATGGAAAAGATGGAATATTGTTATTCATCTTCGATGAAAGAGTTATACATCAATAATGTTAGTTAGCCGATTATATTACAAGGAAGAACTACCAAAAAGGGGGAGTGAAGATTGAATTCGGGGAAAAATCCAAGAAATACACTATAATAAGGATACGAAATGTACGAGATATTACAAAGAGAAAAGAAAACAAAAAGAGTTATCTCTTTGGTGATTCTTCTTCTTCATCGACTCTTGATCGATTATTCTCATCGCGAATTTTCTTCTTCGCGGCCTCGCTATCGAAACGTCCCGAGGCAAGGCAGATTCTCGGGAACCTTTTCAAGGAGCCGGGGATATGAATGCAGAGGGATATTGTGGTCCTTACAAACATACTCCATGCCTCCATTGCGAAAGCAGAACAACATCATTATTAAAGTTCTCCTTGTCGTTAGAAATTGTTTCTTCAACTTGGAATATCTATTCTCGCGAAGGAGAGATTCTTTGCGAGCTGTTCTTTTTCGGTTTCGAGTTCTTCAATTCTCATTTGGAAAATTCTGGCGAGTTGTTCTTTTTCAGATTCAAGCTCTCTAATTCTAACCTGAAGCCTCTTCTCAGTTTCTGCAAATAAGAAACAACAAGTTAACAATTTACAAGCAATACTACGAAGTAAGAAGCAATAAGGTATAATAAGTAACCTTCTCTATCAGATATCATATCTTTAATCAAGGAAGTATGCTCGGCATGAAGACTAACATCAACACCTAGGTTATTCTGGCATTATCTAAAACCTTCGCAGCCAGGCAAATTCATCATCACTATTAATAACGAGAAGAGAACGAACTTGCTCTTCTCGCTGCTTAAAATATGGTATTCGATGAAGGAGTTCATCTCGTTCAACTTGCACACCAAGAAGAGATTTGTGGAATTACGCTAATGCTGTGCACCTCTGTTAGTAATGCGATCGTTCTCATCTATGAGATCACTAATTTTCTTCCTTAAAGTCTTGATTTTCTTCTCGGAATCAAGGTACATTCGTTTAAAGCGATTAGTTAAATTTAAACTAGATCTGTGTTCGATCTCCAAGAGATGATATTTGGATTGAAGATCCTTTAATGAAAGGAGGTTAGTTTTATTGGAGGAACTACTTAGAGATTGATTGAGGTGAGCGAGAAGAAGATCATTATCCATAGGTTCAGGAAATGTATGAAGAAGAATAGCCTCATCGGAGAGATTATATACATCTGCGAAGGTAATAAGTTAGGCAGCAATATGCAACCGATAAAATAGAAATGATAAAAGGAAGTAAAATCTTATACCATAAAGTTGTTGATTAGCGTTCTGAAGAGTGGACACCCTATCCCTTTGGGAGTCAAGTTCGGTATTTAACTTTTGAATTTTCTCGTCTTTATCGCGAGATGACGCAGCTTCAATTTCTAATTCTCGAATCTTCTTGTTCAAATGCGAATTCTTCTTTTCAAGATTGTTGCGTCTTCTCTCGAGATCTGAGGCAACTACAAAAGAAGTTCTTCCAACCTATAAAAGAAGATAGAAAAATCATTAATATATATATATATATTTAAAAATTTAAAATTAACAGGGAAATATGACTGCATACGTACCAAAGATCCAAGTACATTCAAGAAGTCAGGAGACACAATTCTAGAGGCTCCATTGAAAGAATTATTGCCCTCTAATAAAGTAGCATTACACACGTTTGCGAGAACCCCGCAAAGGGAAGCTAGGGGAGCATCTCCCATTCCTTGGAAAGAGTCTGAGAAGATGCTAGATAACTGATCCATAGAAGAAGCGAGTCGACGGAATCTTCTTGGCGAGAGAAGGATTCGAGTCATGGTTATCCTCGTCGAAGATTCGAGCTTGAGCTAAGGCGAGAAGAAGATTGGATCTTTCGCTTCTTAGTTAAGGGGCGAGAAGATTTACCCTTGCGAGCAGCAGTTTTACCCCTTACTCTTAATCTTCGCGGCTCTGACTTCTTGACTTCAACCTTCGCATACGGTTAAAAATAAGAAACAGAGGCAACAATATTGTTTCAAATGACAAAGGAAATGTTTCTTACTTCACCCGTAAGCGATCGAAGTATGGTCAGAGTACTCTCCAACGGATTATCCTTGTACTTTCTTCTCAATTTGGCGATCTAAGAAATTTTACAAAATCAACATATATAAAAAGAAAGTTGCAAAGGCAAGATTTAAAATGGGAAACATACCTCATTTGCCTTATCAGGCCATTTGAATTCCCAAGGATGATACCCTGCGAGATTCGCAGGAAGAACGTGCGAGCCCGCGATATAAGGGCCATTTAAAATCAAGGGTACAACCCACCACTTCTCATCTTTGGAGTGGCGGAGTAGTATTATTGCCGGGTGCCAATCAATATCTGCATGAGCAATTTATCCTCGGGGACATTATCCTTCTTTTCGGCGAATGCCCCAGCGAGATTTCGCATTAATCATCTTTATCCTTTGAATAGTTTTCAAAAAAGCTCTCTACGGTGTACTTCTCGGCAGCTATTTCCAAGTCTGCAAAATCGGGGTGTCTAACGGTAGTAGGGTATAAAGATCCTTTGCAGCCACCACGATTCGCGAACTCAAGCATTAGGCGAATGCAATCGCCACTCAATTGATAAACGGCCCGAGAGAATTTTCATGGGCCAAGATTTCATAAAATAAAGGCATCTCGGGATTGTACAAAGGGAATGGGAAGTCCGAGAAGGCTGACCTAGCGAGACTATAATCTTTTGATCATCACATTGATGATCGAGGAAAATAACTTTGCAGAAAGAATAGATGAAGATTCTTGAATGGTTGATAGAGTGAAACCCTTCTCGAGCAACTTCTGTTGAACTTCATCAAAAGAAGCTTTGTATGCACGACTAATGGAAGCCATTATCAGTATGGGAATGGATGGGAGGTTAAAGGTTAGGATCAGCGCTAGAAAGGACGAAGAAAAGATTTGCAGTAGCAGGAGCGCAAATTGCGGAAGGAGAGAGTCAAAGAAAAGTTGCAGAAAGAAACTAAAGAATGAAGAGGAGGGGAAAAGAAAAATATATATAGGAAAAAAGATCCTTGAGAAAAACGAGGTCATTTAATGCGAAGAGACATGAATGGTCAAGAATAAGCGGTTGAAAGAGACGTGTCAAGAAAAGACATTAATAATCAAAATCCGTGTAAAAGTACAAAACTGAAACAGATAAAGATAAGCGGTCGCGGCAACAATATTGTAAAAATCTCATGATACTCTTCCCCTCGCAGGAGAAACATGAGGAGAGATAGGAGACGATACTTCGTATACATCTCAAAGAAGCTTCGGAACTTTGCAAAAGAATAGAGGCAAGTACGTACTTTTCAAGGAAAGTATTCTTTTGCTCGTTCCTTCATCAACAAAAATCAAAGATCGCTACCACAATAGATTTTTCCTTAAAGATCGCTTGTCAAGCAATATTCAAGGAAAAAGAGGCAAGATGTAGGATCGTAATATCGAAACAAACAAGGTTCGCGGGATTAATAAACGACAGCATCGCGAAGGAGTCGCAGGAGCTAAAATAAACGACGCAATGAATAACGACAGGCAAAACATAAAGAAGACGTGAGACACTGGCGAGGGGTAAGAAAGTGTCGCGAGTGAATGTTTGTGCACTGCGACACTTCGCGAGACATTCCGAAAAAAAAGGGTAGCTTAGCTGTCATCCACTATGTATTACCCTATATAAAGGGCTAAATGAGTCTGTAAAAGAGGAAGATCTTTTGGGAATTGTTAGGCAAGTCAATAGGAGAGAGAAAGTTTAAGAGTGTTTTAATTTCTAAGTGTAATTCTATGATCCTGTGTAAACATTTCATGGACTCAATCAATAAATATTCTTGATCTTACATCTTTCAATGGATTAATTAAGCAAAATTGAGTAAGGGTTGTAGTGTGGGATTTCCTGCTACTACACTAAATAAAGACCAAAAAAGAGGAAGAGTTGCTAGAATGCCAAATTTACTGGGAATCATTTAACCTTGTGGAGAACATACCCTACATTTGATGGTGCGGACACACATTGTGCAAAACTTGCATCTTGTCCCTACGGTGGTTTTGTCGATTCTCGTCCCTCCCGATTCAACTTCCACTCTTTGTATCATGTCCATGGTGCCAACTACTTTCCTTCAGAGTTATTTGGAAAGGTAATAATGTAAAACAAAAGGATACACCAAAAAAGGTAATTGGGGTAACTTTTTTGAGCTTTATTATTAGGATCAGATCCTTCAAAACCAAGTATTGACATATGCTAATTTGCCATAATTTCAACCTTTGTTTTCAATCATCTGATGTTTCGGACTTTGCTTATACTGTGGATCTTTCATTTTGGATGGGATAAGCATCGGTATATGTGGATTTCAAACAACGAGATGATCGAATTCAATTGGATCGATTAGTTTTGTCAAAACCTTGCTTTGCAAAAATCCGGACACTTTTTATCGTTATGGAAAGTTTTGAGTTGCCCAATTCAATAAAATCTTCATTTTATTTTTGATTTATTTTATGGATCAATAGAAGTGCGGAACATACTAACCTTTCTTTGTTTGTTGTTTCGGGTAAGCTTCGATTTCTAGGAAGAATTTCTTTCTACTCTGGTTGGTGGAAAGTGCAAATGGCAATCAAATTAGATTTTGCCCGTCTTCCGCACCGATGAGAAAGCTTTTCGATCATCATCAAGTAGCACATCGATTCGTCAAAGTGGATCTTACCCTTCATCAAGCTAGAAAGCCTACATGAACCTCCTAGTTCCTCCCGAACAAGAGAAGGGTCAAGTAGTTTTATACTGACCCTAGTATGAGTTTGTACGTCATTGCGTAAGTCACTGGCTTTGTTGCTGCACATCACAGCCAAGTTCCCTGTGGCAGCAATATTCATGCTAATTGTTTTGTATATAATACCTGCAAGTGTTGATATATTGGTTGGTTACTAATTACCTTTTTGTTTGCATTGCCATCATTCTTGGTACTGTATTTCTCATACCCAATTCTAAACTGGTTAGTTAGGGAGATTATTGCTTGATGACATTTGTTTTTCTGGGAGATTATCTTGTGCAAATTGTACGAATTATAGTGTGTTCTTTTTGTAACTTTATTGTGCATTCATCACTAATGGAAATGGAACCGGTTATTGTCGAGTTGCCCCCTACATCTGGAACCTGCAGAAGGCCCACTTGCGTATGTACTAACAGTATAAACAAAAAGGCTGAGCATTTCTTTTCTTTTTTTTGAAGGAACAGGAGCAGATGCTCCCAATTTCATATATTGATAAGATTTCTTACAAGAAACAAATACATCTTAATTGAAATACATGAACAAATACAAAATATATGTATCCTAGAATACAACAAAAGTACTAAATTCATGTAGTTCGTTGAGGAAATCGATGCTATTTGAGGATGGTGTGAAGTTTCTAATTCCACCATTTGAATTGTTGTTCTTCATTGTGAACAAGTTTATCTTCTTCTTTAAGATTTGATGCTCCCATAACGGAGGAGTAATATGCTGTGATTTATCCAAAACACGATCACATCCGGAAGCCATGGATCTTATCAGTAATGTAGATACGTCAATCCAATGTAATCGTCCTCGAAGATGTCTTTGACGAGTTGCAACAATCGATAGATTTGCCATGAAGGATATATGAAATTGTTATAAAAACATATAATAAGAAATCAAGATGGCATACATAAACCATCTGATTGATCATAAATATATATATATATATATATATAACCTAAAAATTGTTAGAACAACAATTTGTTTTATTGAAAACTATACAAACTATGAATACAAACCTTAATCTGTCCAGAAGATCCGAAAAATTAGATCAAATCAGGACAGATCAGGGTGAAAACGAAGAAGAAGATGGAAGTTTTTTTTTCTTTGTTACGGTTTCTGGAGAGAGAGGCTGAGTATTTCTTTGCTATAAAACAACAAGACAAAATTGTGGATATTATCATTGTAAATGGCAATGACTAAAAGCAATCCACGCTAAAACTAATTGCAACCCTCTTAATTTGTTAAGAACCCCTGTTTACAGGGGTAAACAACACTTTTCTTCATCATCATCCCCATATGAACAATGATTATCATTAATCAATTCCAAGAAAAGTCCGAGTAACATGAAAGTTATTCATTCGTACATCTAAAGTCGAGAGATGATGATGTTATTTTCACCAATTTGAATGGACAATTCTTTGCCATATCTTTATAAATCAAATCGCCAAAATTGGTTAGAAAATCCTAAATCAAGTCAGAGATTTTGAATTTTATCAGCTATGTAAAATTTTGATTTTTTTTTTTTTTGAAGCATGTATAATATCTCTCATGGTTCGCATAAGAATTTGTGATAAAAAATTAATTGAATCCTACTAATCAATCAAGAGATAAAAATGTAGATTTTTAATTTTGAAATCCAACTTTTTTCTCAAGGACTAGAAATAACCCGTGTCGTAACGACACGACATGATCTGAAATAGTTTTTGGTCATAATGATTTAAATACTATAAATCATGATAAGACTTATTTTGTGTTAGAGTTTTTTGTTCCGTGAAGATTTCGGAACTTACCGGAACGTAACTTGGGTGTTTCCCAAGTTATGTGGTTTCCTAGTTTAGGATTTCCTAATTAAGGTGTGACTTGTGAGTCTATTTTTTAGGATTTCTAAGACTTGGGGAACAAGGATTTGTCTACTATATAATAAGGCTTATATTGTGAGTAGAAATCCATTCTCTTGGAGAATCCTCTTGATGAGTGCCAAATAGTGCATATTTATACACCTTTTTATTGGCATTTTACTCATCTTTTGCGCTTAGAAATCAGATATTATCCCAGATTCTGTGTTTTCTTTGTTTTCAAGAATAAATATTTGTATTGATTAATTTTGTGTTTTTAGGTAATAAATAAAGCTCGGAGAAATTGAGGAGCCAAAAGAGCGAAGACTCGAGAGGCAAGTGTCTATGGAGCAAAGCCGAAGCTTCCGCAAGGCAGATTTGCAACCCAACAAGTAGCAACTCATCTACAAGACATGGGCCCAAGCTATCCATCTCCGACCCGTGACCCGGATCCAAACCCGTCACTTCGACCGTTGAGATCTCCCTCGGCTACATCCTACGGTCGCTCGACCTTGCATATCATTACTCGATGCTTCCGCCGACACCAAATCGCCTTGATTCATCCTAATCCGTTCATATCTTGCTCATCAGATCCTACGCTCGCTCGGGCCATCGCATCGTCATGTCGCTACACCGCTTCACATCAAAACTTCCCACACCCTATACCCCCATCGACAAACCCTATTCTCTATTCCACCTTCTCTTTCTTCTCCCCATACCTCCTCTGCAACTCCATACCTCTTCACCCGACGGAAGCGGAAGCTCTGCTCTTCCACCACGCCACCACCATCCTTCCCTTCTTCCACGACAAAGCCATTACCTCCATCGGTAGCACCTTCACCTCTTCTCTAGGTTTAGCTATCTCTCTCTTAGCTTCTCCATAAACCTAGAAGCTAATTTAGAGATAGATAAAAGCTAGGGTTTCACCAACCTGTGGCGCGCAGGAGTTGCTCGGAGACGATTGTGAAGAGGAGAAGCAATTGGAGTATAGGTTGCATTTAATTTGTTTTAAAAAAGTAATTTAGGGTTTGGTTTGTTGAAGAGGTTGCATGTATAAATAGAAGTTGGAGAAGATGATTTTAGGCACGCCCTGGATTAGCCGGTGCGATCAATTAGGTTTAATTTTGTAGTTTAATTTTCATTTTGATGTTTTAATTTAGTAGCTAGGGTTTCAATGAAACCCTAATTCCGATTGTGTTTTAACTCGTGAACCATCTTGAATGCTTAATGTTATCAATTGTCTTCAATTACAAATAACCAATGCTTTTCTCTCACAGTGTGTATACCAACGCCATGGATACATTTGTAGTTAGGTCTGTTGTGTTGAGTGTATTGCGACTCAACCTTAGATACAAATCTTGATTCCCTTGACTAGTTGTACTAAATTAGACAACTAGTGCTCGGGTCAGACACTTTAGCTGTTAATTGAGGCATTACGAGGAGAGATAGGTGGTGGAATTGACACCCTACCCTTATCAATCACGGGACAACAAGAATCTCAACATAGTTAAACTCACAATAGGAGTTAGTGGTGGATTTGCAGACCCACGGCATATCTTTTGTCCTTTGTTTATACCTTAGTTTAGGTTTATTTCATTTCATCCCACCGTGTCGCCAAAACCCCCCTGTTGTTACCTTGTCACTACACATTTTCACTTGAAACTCAGTTGAGAAAGCCATTAGATCACCTTAGAGAACCACAAGTCTCTCGTGGTTCGACCCGTACTTGCCGCGTCTCCGATAGACGCCGTGCACTTGCGGTATAACATGTAGGTCATAATTTACATACACTTTCGAGGCCTACCAAGTTTTTGGCGCCGCTGCCGGGGATCGAACCCGGGTCACCCGCGTGACAGGCGGGAATACTTACCACTATACTGCAATTTTGTGACAAACTACACCTAGGTTTGGTGGAGGAGTTTCAATTTGTGACTCAGGAGAGAGGTTAGGTACATCTAGGTTGTTTTCATTTTTAAAATCATTTGTACCATCACACACTTTCCTAAAGTCAAAAGAGGGTAAATCATGTTCACCTGCATAAAACAATTCATCAATCTCCATGTCATAATTTTCATCATTCTCATGCATAACATAACTAGGAGAGATATCATCCACAGTAACCTAGGCATGGAATTAGGCACATACATCGAATCATCTGTGTTGTGAGACAATTCAGCTATTCCTAGGTCACAAACAGGTGGTAAAGCATGCTCATTTTCACAGGACAATTGCACAGGTTCCACATCATCATCACATGTATGAATATTAGAAGAAGCATTATTCATGGGGTTCACAGAAGAGACGTCTAACGTCTCTGAACCTAAAGATTCTACTACATTTTCAAAATACACATGCTCTTCATATTCATCATCATCATCATAGCAAGAATTCATTTCTCCATTCAAAATTGTAGTATTTTTAGTGTACTCATCTACCCTCTGGATTAGGTTCATATTCAATGTTAGTTGCATGAGTAAGACTAGAAACACTATTTTCAATCCTATCATTTTGTAACTCAATCAGTTCCTTTGAAGAATCATCTTGAGTTGTTCCATTGAAGGAGAGTCTTCACTAGTGGGTATGCATTCCTCATATGGATATTCATTGTATAGTTGAGCATGAGGTTCACTAGAGAAGGGAAATTCGGACATGTTGCTATATGGATGGTCATGCATTGCATTCATTTCAAGCCTAGCATTTTGCTCTATGAGTGTTTCCATTATTGATTGCAAACTAGGAGTTGGGGAGTATAAAATTGCTCATCTCCCCACTGTGGTGAATGATGCATGTGTGCATGGTCATAGTCACTTCTAGACAATTCGTACATTTGATTATCATGGCTTTCCCTAGATTGCCTAAAATCATGCAAAATATAACAAGACTCAGCGGGGTGGTCTAAGCCACCACATAAGGTGCAAGCATGCATTTCATATTGCCTAGGGGATTAGATTTGACAATTTGCTCATGTAATTGCCTTTTAAAGCGAGAAACTTGAGCTTCTAATTGATCTAGAAGTGATGATAGGTATGAGGAAAGTGTTCATTTTCAACTTTGTGGTGGATGATGCATGTGCTCATAGTGATTAGGGTATGTGAGGTCGGGGGCCCCGAGAAGGCGCATAAAATTCCCTAAAATCACTATGGTATGTGGGGGGTTCATCCCTGTGAAGCGTGCCGTAAGCAAGCTCTCTAAGGGATTTGTTTCCATCCCGAGATGCGAGACCAAAATCCTGTCATGATTTAGTACTCAAATTGAACTCAAAATTTAGTTTGGTTTATGTGGGCTTTGGTTTATTGGGATTTGGTTTCAATGGAATTCATTTGGTTTTGTTGGGAGCTTTGGTTTATGTGGGAAAGTCCAGCCAGATTGATGCTAAACCAACAGATGGGGCTTAGTTTTTTGATCCAAAGTGGAACCGTGGGCTCGGTCATGACCCGGTGCACGGCCAGCAAAGATGGGTTCTAGCCTAGATGGTACAGCCCGTTGCCCTGACCTTCCATTAGGTGAAAAATGTATAGCCGAGTTGTTGGGCTTCGATTATTAAGCTTAGTTTGTTTGCAGCCCGGGGGTTGGATTGTGAGCGGCCCAGCGGCTCGGAGGATGTGGGCTTAAGTTATGTGCAAAGCCCAGCGGTGTGGGTTTAGTTTGGACAGAGCTTGTGCAGAGCCCCAGTTAGGGTTCGATTGTGTGGGTATAGTCCTTTGCAGTGGCTTGTACTCGAGTTGCTTTAGTGCGAGGATTGCACAGATTATGCAAGACTTATGCCCCGGCTAAAGCGGGCATTGAGGTTGGTTTACAGCTCATGTGCAGCCTACTACTTATGTGCACAGAGCAATGCAAATCTCTGAAAAGAAATGACACACCCTAGATTTTCTTGACCACACAACATAGAACAACAGCAAGACTTAAGTGATCGAGCAAAGACAGACGGTTTGGCGGTTAAAAACACAGCACAAGGGGAGTGGTAGCTCCACACTTGCTGCTTGCCCGGGGCTAGCAAGGTGGTAGATGGCTCACAAGGCTCACGAGCCACAGCGGGGTAGCTAGCAAACACAGATTCACAATGCTATGTGGATCAAGCACAGAGCACCGAGGCACATGGCACGGGGTGGTGGCTCGGGTGAGGTTTGCAGCCAACTTGGCCGCTCTGAGTTACAAATCACCCTCAACGGCTCTGGGGGTGGGGGTTTGGCACAACTTGGCTCACCGGGGGCAGATTGGGTTTAGAGCTAGTTACAACTTAGACAACCAGTCACGTAACCTAAGTGCAAATATTTCGGGGGTGTGAGAAATGCCTAACACGGTTTTATCATGCAATCAAAGCTCGTTTTCACTCAAGCTCACAAACTTGAGGCACTTCTGACTAAGGGCAATGCAAGGCAAGGTTTCCACAGTACACACAAGACATAGGGAAGACAATGGCTCAAAGGTTCAAAAGGGTTGCAATGATATGCTCAAGGTTATGCCGGGGTATGCAAGGTTTGCAACTTGGCTCAAACTTGCAACCGAGGGGCTAGCAAGTGAGCGGTCGGCTTTTAATACAATGGTCAAACAACACAATGGGTAAATGAGCCGATTCGGGGCAATCATTGATACAATCATTCAAGGTGCTCACCGGACTCACAAAATACGTATTTGGTGAGCTTACCTTAGTCACATGGCAATGAGTAGCACGTGACCTCACGGCAAGCATAGCAAGTACCTCAAGTCTGCAGCACCTTTGTGGTCCGCCTTGGGTTTGCTCCATAGTTGTACTGCTAGCTCAAAATGAGAGTTTAGTTTCACGGAGAAGGCGGGAAGATCAGTGGATACCAACCCAAGCACGAGAATCAATTGGATATGTCACAAGGGAATATTTTGGGTATCGGGGAATCAAGAGTTATGAGTAACTCTAAGATTCAGAGCAATGTTGCTTAGTTTTTTGTAAGCTAGTAACAAAGCTCGGCTGAGCGGTAGTGAGAAATACCAAATCGGAAGTGACAATGTGCAAATGCAAAAGCGAGATGCAACACGGGGCAAGTGTAAAAGGTGATGTAAAGATGCTAAACTATAACAAGTTACACTAAGTTAAACAAGAAAGAGAAGACTAAGATTCAATGATGTAAAACATTGAATGATGGGAAGCTAAATTCTGGATACGGATGAAAATGCAATGATAAGATGCAATACAAGTTGCAAAAACTATACCAAAAGAAAAGTAAATAAAGCAAAAATAGAAAACTTAACAAACTATACTACACTAACACAGGGCTAATAATAATGCAAGGTGAGTATATACAGGGATGTGTGGAAATCAGTAAAGTCAGGCCAATGAGCAACAGGGCACGCGCCAAGTCCCCGGCAGCGGCGCCAAAAACTTGGTAGGCCTCGAAAGTGTATGTAAATTATGACCTGGAGATTGATGAATTGTTTTATGCAGGTGAACATGATTTACCCTCTTTTGACTTTAGGAAAGTGTGTGATGGTACAAATGATTTTAAAAATGAAAACAACCTAGATGTACCTAACCTCTCTCCTGAGTCACAAATTGAAACTCCTCCACCAAACCTAGGTGTAGTTTGTCACAAAATTGCAAAACCAACTTTTCTGAAAATGCCTAATTTAGGCCTAGAACTTTGTGCTTCCCAAGTCCTCTTGGACTATTTTGCATCAAAGTATAACACTCTTAAGAGCCACAGTTGGAATATGTATATCTGTTCTTAGCAAAACTCATTTTGAGTTAGACCTTTTGCATGATGTACCGTTAAAATTGCAAGATTTTGTGCTCCCAAACACACCCGTTCACAAGTTTAGGTTTGGGGGAAACTCCTTCACATTTGCAGTCTTACTTGCACTCTCATTTTATATCTGTGTAAGGCTGCTGATGTTTGTATATATTTTCTATTGGGTTGATCCTCAACTCTTTAGACTCTTGGTTTATGGTGAATTTTCATTGTATATATCCAGTAGGACTTGTTAAATTTTTCTTTTCTTGAAACGGTTGAGTCTTCTTGTACATATATTGTGCTAATCCGATATGATCTCCGCTGAGAATGTTGGATTCTAGCCTTGACTAAAGAAGCTCAACCTTGCTCCCGCCGACATACCGGTAATCTCTTCCCTTTTCTCTTATCAACATAGTTCTCATGGTATGTGACTGTTTAATTTTTCCTATCTGTTGACACATTGAGGACAATGTTTGATTTAGGTTTGGGGGTGCATTTGCATATTTTTGCATTTAGAGTTTTTAGTCTTTTTAACCTTTTATTTCAATTAAAAAAAAAAAAAAAAAAAAAAAAAAAAAAAAAAAAAAAAAATTCAAAAATTCAAAAAACTCTTTTTGTAAAAACCTCCAACTTTTAGAGATTTTAGAGTCACTAGCATGCTTCTAGCTATGTTTACATAGAGATTCGACCGAAATAATGAGAACTTGGAAGTACTAGGAGAACGCAATCGGGTTCCTTAGTTGATTAGAGCGTTAAAGTTGGATTTAACCATACCGGAGAGCGAATTAGGTGCGTTTAGATATTCGGTAGTAGAATTGTGATCACACATAGTGGAGACTACCCAATTTACATCAAGTGAGGCACCAACCTTCAATTTTTTGCAACTTTCTAGAAAAGTCATTAGAGTGTGTGTCACCGTACGTCAATTAGGGTAGGAATGGTGAGCTACCCAACTTCGCACCATTTTCAAAGCACTACTTTTGATCTCTTGAGTGCTAGTTTTTGTCAATCATGAGGGTGACGTCTAAAGATGAAAACTCCTTCTAAATACCGATTTGCCGTTAGCATCACTCTCTCTCTCTCAATCAAGCAAGACCCATAGAAACACATCATCGTCCAACAAACGGAGCAACATCGAATATTGAAAGAAAAATTGATATAGTCCAAGGTTTATGTGCAACAAAGAAAAGAAAATAGGATGAGAATTAATAAAATTTATAAAATCAAGACAATACAAGTTGTGGAAAAATTGAGTGATAAAGTCCTTTGTCCATGGAGTTAGTTGTGTCATTATTTGTATTTTTATTTTCACTTTTTGTAATTAAAAAAAAAAAAAAAAAAAAAAAAAAAAATATTGTAGTTTATTTTTGCTACCACCATGGTAAAGAAGAATTTAAAAGAAAAATCCAAACAACAAGGAATTTGAGAAAAATCAAAAAAAAAATTGTCAAGTTTTGTGAAGTTTAGAAGTTCGTCATCAACAATTGAAGACCGAAGAAGAAGATTGAAGACGTTTCTATGGTTCTTATGAGAGAGTGATATTAATTGCCGATCGGGTGAGAAGTGAGTGAGTACTCCCACCCCTTACTAATGGTTGATTTCCTTTCTTAGAGATCATCGGAAAAAGATTCTTTTTGTCCACACTTCGTGGAGTCTCCAGATTTTATTCGGAAGGTTATCCTTCTTACCTACAACGTGTGCGAGGATTTCTCTCTTTACTCCTGCTGCACACATGAGAGACTAAAAAGCGATCTCTTTGAGTGCAATTATCATAAAACCCTAATGGTGAGGCGAAGTTGAGACTTATGATCACAATTGAATCCGAATTCTTTCATATGGTATGGTTACTTCTCGCTCAAAGCACTTAAGGATGAGAAGGCGTTCTTCGATAGTTCTAACTTGGCATTACTAGCATGCGAAACTCTATGTCCTCATAGCTTCTAGGATGCTTGAGACTCTTTACACTCTGAAGTTGGAGAAGGTTTTGTGGGTACACCTCTGGTAAACCCTCACGAGACTACAACTCGTCCACTAGGGACACCTAGGGGTTTAAAGGCTTAGTGCATACGCTAAATGCATTCGAGAGACCGCAGGGGGTATAGTTAGGATTTCTTATTTTTGTTTCACTTGAGGACAAGTAAAATTCAGGTTTGGGGGTATTTGATGAGTGCCAAATAGTGCATATTTATACACCTTTTATTGGCATTTTACTCATCTTTTGCGCTTAGAAATCGATATTATCCAGATTCGTGTTTTCTTTGTTTTCAAGAATAAATATTTGTATTGATTAATTTTGTGTTTTTAGGTAATAAATAAAGCTCGGAGAAATTGAGGAGCCAAAAGAGCTAAGACTCGAGAGGCAAGTGTCTATGGAGCAGAAGTCGAAGCCCGCGCGCAATTGATTGCAACCCAACAAGTAGCAACTCATCTACAAGACATGGGCCCAAGCTATCCATCTCCAGGCCGTGACCCGGATCCAAACCCGTCACTTCGACCGTTGAGATCTCCTCGGCTACATCCTACGGTCGCTCAGCCTTGCATATCATTACTCGATGCTTCCGCTCGACACCAAATCGCCCTGAGTTCATCCTAAGCCGTTCAGATCTTGCTCATCAGATCCTACGCTCGCTCGGGCCATCGCATCGTCATGTCGCTACACCGCTTCACATCAAAACTTCCCACACCCTATACCCCCATCGACAAACCCTATTCTCTATTCCACCTTCTCTTTCTTCTCCCCATACCTCTGCAACTCCATACCTCTTCACCCGACAGAGCGAGCTCGCTCTTCCACCACGCCACCACCATCCTTCCCTTCTTCCCCCGACAAAGCCATTACCTCCATCGCAGCACCTTCACCTCTTCTCTAGGTTTAGCTATCTCTCTCTTAGCTTCTCCATAAACCTAGAAGCTAATTTAGAGATAGATAAAAGCTAGGGTTTCACCAACTGTGGGCGCGGGAGTTGCTCGAGACGATTGACAAGAAAGAGGAGAAGCAATTCGGAGTATGGGTTGCATTTAATTTCGTTTTAAAAAGTAATTTAGGGTTTGGTTTGTTGAAGAGGTTGCATGTATAAATAGAAGTTGGAGAAGATGATTTTAGGCACGCTGGATTAGCCAATCACGATCAATTAGGTTTAATTTTGTAGTTTAATTTTCATTTTGATGTTTTAATTTAGTAGCTAGGGTTTCAATGAAACCCTAATTCCGCTTGTGTTTTAACTCGTGAACCATCTTGAATGCTTAATGTTATCAATTGTCTTCAATTACAAATAACCAATGCTTTTCTCTCACAAAGTGTATACCAACGCCATGGATACACTGTAGTTAGGTCTCAAATTTGTGTTGAGTGTATTGCACTCAACCTTAGATACAAATGCTTGATTCCCTTGACTAGTTGTACTAAATTAGACAACTAGTGCCGGGTCAGCACTTTAGCCGTTAATTGAGGCATTACAGGGAGAGATAGGTGGTGGAATTGACACCCTACCCTTATCAATCACGGGACAACAAGAATCTCAACATAGTTAAACTCACAATAGGAGTTAGTGGTGGATTTGCAGACCCTGGCATATCCTTTTGTCACTTTGTTTATACCTTAGTTTAGGTTTATTTCATTTCATCCCCTAGTATCGGCAAAACCCCCCTGTTGTTACCTTGTCACTACACATTTTCACTTGAAACTCAGTTGAGAAAGCCATTAGATCACCTTAGAGAACCACAAGTCTCTGTGGTTCGACCCGTACTTGCCGCGTCTCCGATAGACGCCGTGCACTTGCGGTATAACATGTAGGTCATAATTTACATACACTTTCGAGGCCTACCACCTCTCAAGAACGAGAGTGATCGAGGGTCACAACCGTTGTGTCCTGTAATGGTTGGTGATGGGACAAAATCTATGTGAGAAGAGTGACTTGTAGAAAGAGCGGGTATGGGATAAATCTAGGGTTTCTAGGGTTCATATGGGAGAAGGTAGAATTCATGATGTTCTTCATGTTCTTTTCTAAAGTCGAAGTAACCATGGCGGTATAATTTTATGGAAGAAGAAGAAGAACAGAGGAAGGGGTAAACTCTTCGTAATATGTCTTGTTGTTTCTAACGTTTAACGCTAGTGGGTTATATAACTAGTTGATTATATGATGTGTGCCGATTTAATAACTTGTTATGATAATGAAGATTCTCGGGGTGGTTTTGGCCGTGGATGTAGCCTAAAAATGTGAACCACGTAATCTTTGTGTCGTGTGTGATTTTCTATTATCGTATTGATTATATATTCGTGCTAGTATTATCTGATCATGCTAATCTAAAGATGTAAGTGGAGGATTCGAGCTAGTTATATAAAGTAGGATGTTTGATGGAATTGACTTCTATGGAAACATGCCGGTTCGAGATGAATGTAACCTCGGTTTCCCGAAATTTTGACCATGAGAATTTGTAGCTATGAAAATCTTAGATATTTGTCATCCAAGTAATTATAAATTCTGTTACACTTGATATTGATTAAAATAATAATTTCTGATAAAAATGTCAGGTAAATTGTTTTATTTTGCCAGAAAATAATAATTTTTAGTCGATCCCTAAAGATTGGTGGTCTTTGATATTATTTTTTGTTGTATTCAAACCATTATGTTGGATCTTCATCGATATTTGCAACCATTTCCGGATGAAAATATAAAACCATTCTGCACGTTTTCCATATTCGATATATGTAAAACCAAATCAGGAGTGGAGAAGCTCTGGAGGTGAATCATGATAATAAAAAAGCATTTGGTGATATTGATGGATCAACAATTAAAGGTTCAGATGACGATGTTCAATCGTGTTGTTATGGAAGAAAAAATAATCAGCATAAAGAAGGAAATAAAAATTAATAGTTGCAGAGGAAAAAGGAAACCTCTCAAAAAGTCTGGGAGGTTTATGAAAAGATTGAGGTTTTAGTGCCAGTATAGCTTCGAAAAGGAATGTGATTCCAAGTTAGATTGTTGTCCCATTTGCAAGCCAGCAAAGAATGCAAGCTTAAGTCTACATGTCCTAGCTAGGTAAATTATAAACTTTAATATAAAAATTCTTTTTTCTCTAAAATTAAAAGTTGTCATATGATTGAAGTGAAAAGGTTTGGTGATTCAACATTTGGATAGATCTCAATTGCATGTATTTATTTTTATTTTTCGATTGTTTCAACAACAAAAATAAAGTCAAATGAAAATGTTTTTTTTTTTTTTTTTTTTTTTTTTTTTTTTTTTTTGTATTTTTAACATAATTTTCTTTGTTCTTTGCAGGTTGATGAAGGACAATTAATTTATTTCAAGGCAGAAATAAGGGTTTTACATGTTGTAACCGCAAAAATGTTCTAATGTTATTCAAAATTTATTTATTTTTTAAATAAAAAACATTTAACTGGTAAGAATTTCTTTGTTGGCACATTAAGTTTTTTAATTGGTGAGGGGCTAATTATGAAGGTTATTAATTCATATATCCACAATTGAAGGAGGTTAGAAATCTTACATCAGTCGGTGCTTTTGTTTGAGATGAGACTGGAAGGGTCGGATACAACGTTTGTAAGCGGGGGTATAACAACCACATCCTATAATTCGTTTGGCAACTGTATGGACTAACTCCAATATAATTCCGAGAGCACCAGACTTATAAAGCGAGCTCAACCAAGAAATATATCAAAAATTATATCTCAATTTCTCAATATAATCTGTAATCGAATAGATAGAAATCTGTGAGCCCGATTGATATGAGAAATAACTTGGACGGTACCAAATACCAACGCCCAAGTGCCAATCAATTCTTATCCAACAATCAAGGTCGGATTTGCCAATTGATTGAACTACGCACAACCTGTGATATTTCAATTATATAAACAAATATAATGCAGAAAAGAAATAACACAGACAGTAGAAATTTTGTTAACGAGGAAACCGTAAATGCAGAAAAACCCCGGGACCTAGTCCAGATTTGAACACCACACTTTGTATTAAGCTCGCTACAACACTAGCCTACTACAAGTTAACTGGACTGGAATGTAGTTGAGCCCTAACCAAGTCTCACACCGATTAAAGTACGGTCAGCGTTCCTTACGCCTCTAGAACCACTCCGGATTTCTCGCGCACATGATTCCCTTAGCTGATCTCACCCACAACTAAGAGTTGCTACGACCTAAAGTCGAAGACTTATAAACGAATTTGTCTCCCACAGATAAGTTTATTCTGATAGATAAATCTGTCTCCCACAGAAGTACCTACGAAGTTTTTGTTCCGTCTTTTGATAAATCAAGGTGAAAATGAACCAATTGATAATCCGGTCTTATACTCCCAAAAATCAGCCTAGAAATATCAATCACCTCACAATAACTAAACAATATGGTAGTAGAAGAAGTTATTGTGGAATCACAAAGAATGAGATCTTTGTGATTACTTTTTATATTAACTATCGGTGATAAATCTCGAGCAACTCTTAGAGAAGATAATACTCAATACGATAGAACAAGTAAGATCGGAATGCGCAACTACATAAAAAATAGTTGGATATGGCTTCACGAATCACAAATGAAATCTTCAAGTCGTTAACCTATAATGGTTTTGGAAAAACCTAGGTTAAAGGAGAATCGACTCTAGTCGCAACTAGGATACATGAAAGTATCGGGATTAGGTTTTCCACTTGCTAGAGTTCTCCCTTATATAGTCTTTCAAATCAGGGTTTGCTATCAATCAAATCTAAGATAGCTTAGTAATAAAGCATTCAATATTCATTGTTAGATGAAATCCTGGTTTAAGATTCAAGCTAAGTCTGCTTAAAACCAAAGCAATATCTCTCCACCGTCAGATGGTCGTAGCTTGTTACACACAAATGAAATATACCTTCATTTAGATATGGGTAACCGTACCTAAACGTGTATATTAATTTGGCTTGATAACAGTTAACCGAAGTTAGCCATATGAACGCTTTTGTCTTAACCACATTCATCTAACACATCTAGATTAACTATGACGATCAATCAATCATGAAAGATAATGAAATGAATCTAATTGTGTTTCATATAGAGTTGTTTAATTGTTAACTATCTCATAGAAATGTATATGAACCAATTGAAACAAAATCGGATTGATTCGTAATCGTACAAGGTAATTATATAAGAATCAATTCATGAACATTAAGCCACGGTTTGCAAAGATTGCATTCCTTAATTCTTAAATGTATTTGTTCATGAGTATGAAAAACATACTTAACCGATTTTAGAACTTTAACCACTAAGTTTGCAAACAGTGCACGCAAACTATAGCTTCCGAATTTTGGTCTTGTCAGGTAGTTTGCAAACGGGTATGCAAACAGCAATTAGTCCGGACCTAACTCAGGTAGAACCGTTCGCATACTGGTAAGGAAACAAGGTTCCCGGACTTTATAGTTAAAACCGTTTGCATACTAGGTATGCACACAAGATTCCCGGACCTGAATCATACCAAAATAGTTTGCATACTATGTACGCATATTGTGTTGTATCCAGACAAAGGTTTTTGTTCTAAACTCCGATTTAAATCATTGAAACATCCTTAGAAGACGACAATAGTTGTCTCACACAAACTATTAGCTTATAAGTAATTTTCAAGTGATCGAATGATCAATAGGAAACTTTCCAAGTCGACATCAAATGATTGTCTCACAAAAATCATGTAAGATGTTTCAAGGAAATTTCCACATGATCATCTTTTGATTTATTATTTAGTTTCCAGCAAATAAATTGTTTCCAACTAAACTCGTCAAGAATATGAAGAACATAGCTAAAGAAAAAAGCTTCCAATGCATATTTCGAGAAATAGATAAGCGAGATAAACTCGGATCGAAATATCAAATGTGTATAATATAAAAGTCTATATAGCTATACCACTTAGTCTCACTAGTATATAGAATATAATAGACTTTTGAGTGATAGATAAGTTTTAGTCTCCACATACCTTTTGTTGATGAATTTTCTCCAAGCTCTCCTCAGTAGATCTTCATCTTCAATCGATGAACGTCGTGAAGTCTAAAGCTCAACTATGCATTCTATCCTAATCCGAGACATATCTATAAGAAGACTAGAAATCAAGACTATAGTTTTGATCAACTAAACTTGAAAAACAAGATTGAGATAGCAACGCTTGCGAGTTCGAATGAGCAATGCTCTAGCAATCTCCCCCTTTTTCAATTTTAGTGACAAAACTATCAATACATATGGATTACAAAATAAATAAACTTTGTAGCTTCTCATCCACCATGTTTGATTTCCTTGGCTCTTAAACATTCCTTGAATTTTTCGTCACTCCAAGTACTTCAGCGATTCTGAACGTGTTCAACTCAGAATCATTGTTGTTGAAGATCCGTAGCCATATCAATAAGAAAACATATGAAAAACATTTGTTCTCAATAATTGTTATAAAGTGTCATAGTATTATTACACAGCATCAAAGTCCAATTGTATCACAACTTTGACAATAATACTACGGTGATATGTATCACTCCCCTTAGTCAATACTTCCATCTCACAATGAAAACCACTCCCCCTTACATAATGATCCGTAAACCATATGTTGTAGTGTGAACTACTAAATAATTCTCCTTTTTTTTGTTAATATAAATTGGCAAAGGTACGAAAACTACGGGATCATAATGAAATTCTCAAAGAGATAATTCATGACTAAAAGAGAACATATCAACTTTGTTTCGATGATTTCACATAGTCGAACCTTAGTGTATTCATCAAGGAGTTTATAATGATACAAGATAACTCCTACAATATTCCACGGCCGCACTCCCCCACAAAGATTTGGCAATTAAACATAAGTTCAATTAAGAACTCTCCCCTATAAAATGTCATTCGCGAAAGAACAACAAGAGCGACCTTACTTTTACAAGAAAAGAAGGATTTATTTGGACATTAACAAATTACATGAAACATGAATTTGTATCCAAAAAACTCGAATAAATTAACCACAAGATTATTGATTCATTCAATCGGAAATGCTCAACATAAGAAAACTTATGGAGCCATACAGTACTTTCACATAAAAGTAGATCAAGGAAAGATCAATATTGTGGAATATTTCAAAAGTTCATTCTATCTTTTATCAATATTTGCATAAAGACATAATAGACTTAACTTTTGAGCATATATGAGATAATCATAGTTCACGGACGTAAACACACATATCCCATAAAATATTTTTGCAATATATAAAACCAATAAAGATTAATACTGCAAAATCATCTTCCAAATAACTTAGAATTTAAATAAATAAATCTAAAAACATTGCAAGCTGAAAATCGTTGGCAATAGCTATGTGTAATCACAATATTTGTTATTCCAAACCTTAGTTATCTGATAGGGAAAAATATCGTTTGGTCCTTTTTTAGGTGGGCCCAAGTCTGTTTGGTCCTTTGGTCAAACGCCTTTACTGTTTGGTCCATAATTATTTAAAAATATTAAACTGACAAAAATACCCTTCCGTGTTAATTTTTATTTATTTTCTTGTAGCAGTTCATTCCAGAAATGAAGTCCATACAAAAACTTAAAAAAAAAACAGACTTCATTGCAGAAATAAACTCCATACAAAAACCTAAAAAAACAGAGTTCATTCCAGAAATGAAGTCCATATAAAAACCTAAAAAAACAGAGTTCATTCCAGAAATGAAGTCCATATAACAACCTAAATAAACAGACTTCATTCCAGAATGAACTCCATATAAAAACCTAAATAAACAAACTTCATTCCAGAAATGAACTCCATACAAAAACCTAAAAAAACAGAGTTCATTCCAGAAAATGAAGTCCATATAAAAACCTAAAAAAACAGATTTCATTCCAGAAATGAAGTCCATATAACAACCTAAACAAACAGACTTCATTCCAGAAATGAACTCTATATAAAAACCTAAAAAAACAGACTTCATTCCAGAAATGAACTCCATATAAAAACAGAGTTCATTTCTGAAATGAACTCCATCTTCATCATCTTCGTCGTCTTCAACAGCAGCAGCAACATATTCGTCTTCAAAAAACACCACCGTCTTCATCATCAACGACATTAGAAGTAGCAGATCTTTATCTTCTTCTTCATCTTCTTCATCATCATCATCAAAATCAAGATTAACACCATCGTCTTCATCGTCAACAGCAGCAGCAACAACATATCTTCATCTTCTTCATCATCTTCATCGTCAACAGCAGCAGAAAAAAGAAAAAAAAAACCCTAAAAAAATCGTATTCAACAGTACCAACATCATCGTATTCATCGTCTACAACTACCAATCTAAATAACTAAATCGATTTTCACCTTCATCACCATCGTTTACAGCAGCAGGAAGAAAAGAGAAGAAAAAAATGGAGACGCCATTAACAGGAGGAAAAAGAAGAAGAAAGAAAAAGAGAGAGAGATTAGATCTGGAAAGATGAGAGAGAAAGTAAATCTGAGAATGATTTATTCTCTCTTACTTTTTGACTATATATTATGGTCCTTATCCAAAAGGGTATTTCTGCCACTACAAGGTGACATTTACATCATCCATGACATGTTGAGGACCAAACAATAATTTATATTACCAAATAGGACCAAACAGACATTTGACTGGGTCAAATGGACTAGACTCTCTCTAATATATTATTCCTAGGACCTAATGGTATTTCCTACTATCTGATAAGCACGTAAGTGCGATGCTTTTTCGCCCATAATTACATTAGCTAGGCCTCATTGTATTGCTAATAAACTTGTTTTAAGTCTTTTCAAGGAAATAATTTCTTATGAGAAATCAGCTCGAAAAGTGGTTTTTGGACCTCAGAAAAGTACTAAAGGCACCCCAACTTTGGATAAGAGCACCCCCGAAAATGTCCCAGAAGAGTTGATAAAGGCACCCATAGGAGTTTTTCACTATTTACAGCCCAATTTGTACCCCAAAAATTGATATTCGCACTCCAAGAATTGCTAAATGTACCCAAAATTGCTAAAGGGACGCTGGATTTGGATAAGGGGAAATCAGCTTCTTCGTTTGAATTTTGAATTTTGGCGGGAAAATGGTTGTAGAATTAGGGTTTGACAATTGAAGTGGTTTCACTGAGACTAAACCGCTGAAATTTGATAGACATCTTCCTTTAGCCTAAACAGAACTGGTATGGTCGCTTGATTGGATCAAAATTGGCTAGAATGGTGATTTGATGCTAACAGGTTGAAAAGAAAATGACGGGAAAATGTGCAGGCTATGAGCAGAATTAGGGTTGAGAATTTGGAGGAGTTTTAGAGAGACTCAATGACTGGGATTGATTGGGATAACTGGATTGAGCGTAACAGGCATGATATAGTCATTCGATTCAGCTGAATTTGGCTGGTTAATCAGTTCGAAGTGAAACAAGGAAGTTAACCTTAACCTTCACCTGCGAAGATTTTCTGGCAAGATTTCGAGAGAGTTTATGTTGGACTTTCTCTCGGACTTCGATTGCTTTGGGACTATTTGGATAGAACAGGGTTGGTAATTTTTGTGGAATGGAAGGAAGAGGAAGTTGTGATTGATATCTCGTGAAACATGGCAGTTGAGAATATCTCGGTTTTTTTATTTCAATTGGAAGAGACGTAAGAAGATTTTGTTGCAGATTTCCGTGGGATTTGAACAAGTATTATGTGCTCACTTTGTACACAAGTCTTTCACGTGTTTTGGAGAAGAAAAATTATGTTACTATGGTGTTTGTTTTAAAACGGGGAAGAAAACAAGTCTCGGGATTTATCTGCTTTTGTATTTTGGAAGTTTGGTGTATGGATAGACCGAGTATTACTCCAACGAGGAACGCGTAGAAGAGAAATAAGGAGATTTCACAAACAACATGAGCGTGAAAGAGCAAGTAAAAGATATTATTTCCTGTGAAAACCCGAGAAGTTATGGAAGAATATTTTGAAGTTAATGCAAAGATTTCTTCGCCTGCATTGAGTATAAAAAGGTGTAAAGAGAGCCGAGGCAGTGTATCGAGTGGTGGGGAGAAGAATAGAGGGTTGCATGGCAGATTTTTTCTTTGCTGAGAAAAGAAGAAGAACGGACTACAATTGTAGATGTCGTTTAGAACTATCATTGTTTCTTCCGAGAGATGATAGTTTTTTCATGGAGAACAAAACAATAGTTTTCGTAATAGTCATTTAATGATTTTGTAACGGCTTTACAGCGTTGCGAAACTCAGTTTTCTTATCTTTTCACCTCTTGTAAGCACTTTTGAGCAATAAAAATGAATTTTGAGCGTGTCTACAATATGAGGAGTTAAACCCCTACACTAGGTCGACGAATAAATCCGAATTTCATACATGGATAAATTTATTCTATTCTTTTTATGACTTTTGCACTTATTTTAAATTGATTTATGATTTGAATTAATTAGTCATTATTTTATTTGATGGGTCATGCTTGGTTAAATGTTTGATGTGCCATGCTTACGATTTATAACTAATATTTTGAGAATCTACTTTGGCAAAATCAGAGTCGATATTATTTTATTTATTGAGCGATAATTGTTAAGAATAAATAATTGAACCTTATGTTATGAATTCGGTGGAATCCTAGTCCCAGTAACTCTCACAAGTCTTAGAGTTCTAAAAATTTAAATTATTTTATATTATTTTTATTAAATCCTTAAATTTAATCTTCACAAGTCTTAGAGTTTGAATGTTATTTACTACAACAATTAAAAATCATACCATTATTCTTCTTGAACACAAGAATAAATTCTCATAAGAAGTTTCCTAGACAAAATAAAAATTTCAGACTTCTTTGATAACTTCTCCACCATAAAAGGTATTATCGATATCCTTGATTCTTTTGACCGTAGAAACTCCATGTTCATGAGTTAGAACATTCACCTTTCGATCAACAATGCGATCCAGTTGTCTGGCCTTGATGCAATTAGAAATGAGCTTCTTCTGGTTCCGTATCAGGACCTTTTGATTTTCAAGGATTTTGGTCTGACCATCAATGAATGATTTATTTGCAGTTGTAGGTTTGCAAATTCGACCTTAGAATCATTCTGAAATTGAATTAAATCCTTCACTGATTCAGGCTTCCACGAGTTGTACTCTTTCCCTGCAATCATCTTTTTCAAGACAAGTTCTTGAACCGAACTGCATCATTTGATGTCTTCTTCCATATCAAGGTTTACTACTTCCTGAGATCTTGAAGAGTTCTACATATATTTTTTTAATAGGGATGGAGAAAACAATATATATATGTTTGAGAACAAGAGGAGTAAACCCTTGTTATGGAAACCCTAAAAACTTTTAAAGAAGAAGACACGAGCGTTCGTGGACCGGTTATAGAAGGTTAATTGATCGGAGAAAGAGATCCAAAATACGGAAATACACTTTGTTTTCAGTTATCTCATATCTTTTCATAGCTCGAAAATTTAGAGGATTCGCTTCAAATTAGAGAACATGAAACAAGATCAACAAGATGTAGTAGTTACTAGGAGTCAAGATATGACTCAACAGTCATAAATAAAGAAAACAAATTTTTTTCAAACACAAGATCGGATGATAACGAACTTGAGCATCCGCAAATATCATCCTTGCAACTCTCAAGTTAGATACAAGGATGAAAATACATAGAACTAGGTAGTAGAGTGAGATGTAATCCCCTATGAATATTGAGAGACGAGTTGTAAATACCATCCGAGTGTTTGTGCCTCGTATTCCTTACCTTCCTTCTCGTTATATCTTATTCCGGAAGAATTTGATTTTTTCCGAGGATTAAGTCGGGGACCTCTTGAGATCCGTTCTAGAGGATAAGAATTATGAGAATCTTATCTCCTAGACTTAGATCTCGCCAAACTTATTCTCATAGACAGGATTCATGTAGAGATTTCTAGATGAGTGACCTTGGAAACCTCTTTTATGAGAGTTTTGGTTTTCAGTAAGAATGAAATCCATTGTAGATGTTGTCCGACAATTTACTCGTCGATTGTAAAAAGAAGTAGATTTTGAAGATCAGAAATCTGTTTCTAGAAAAACAATGTAGAGCAAGATGATCTCTTTTCCCACAGAATGAACGGAGTTCGTTGACAAGAAACATTGGAAGAATCATGTTTTAGTCTCATAATCTTTTCTAGAATCCGCTAGTCACACAATCATTTCTTAAAGGTGCAATTCCTTAGGAGTAACTTTCTCCATGCTAGGTAATACCACATGAGTATTTGAGATAGGCACTGAGAATAAAACTTACTCACTAAAACAGAGTTTTCCCTTTTTAAGGATTCACACTGTTCCTGGGCTAGTGAAAGAGATGCAACAAGTTTCTCTTTTTCAACACGAAGGATGTTCACTTGATGAATGAGTCTTGATTAAACGTTCTTCTCTAATTGAGTCTTCTTTAACAGTATCTTCAAGCATACTAATCTTGTCGCGTTGTAGAGTAGTTTCTTGAACAAGGTTTTCGATATTGTTAGAAAAAAACTCAACAATACTATAGAGTTCTCGTTCTCTATCAAGGGACTTCTCAAGTTCATCAAGTGAGCTGAGTATATTTTTCCTCAAGAGATCTAATTTTAGAAAATTGAATATCAATAATCTCTGCAGATATTTTTAAAGTTCTGGTGAGCTCCATTTCCGATTCTGGCATAGTGTCAACTGTCGCTTTAGAGGGAATATTATCAGAATCTGATAGCAAAAGTTTTCTACCTCGGGATTCAGAAGAATCAGCTGAGGAGTTATCCTTTAAGGAAAGCCCAAGACATTTGTCATAGTCAAAAACATTGAGGGACATCTCTATGTGCGTAAAAGCAAGATAAACTTTTATCCACAAAAATCAAACTGCTACAAACATAGGCTTATGAGGTCTTAGCTTGTTTGCCTGCTCTGATACCAATTCAAAAAGCGGGGGTATAACAACCACGCCCAATAATTAATTCGGTAATCGGTATGGACTAACTCAATATAATTCCGATAGCTTTTGACTAATAAAGCGAGCTCAACCAAGAAAGATATCAAAGAGTTATATCTGAATTTCTCAATACAATCTGCAATCGAACATATGGAAATCTGTGATCCCGATAAATATGAGAAATAACTTGGACGGTACCAAAGACCAATGCCCAAGTTCCAATCAATTCCTATCCAACAATCAAGGTACTATTTACCAATTGATTGAACTAACTCACAACCTGTGATATTTCAATTATATAAACAAATATAATGCGGAAAAGAATTAACACATACACCAGAAATTTTGTTAACGAGGAAACCGCAAATACAGAAAAACCCCGGGACCTAGTCCAGATTTGAACACCACATTGTATTAAGCCGCAATGAGACACTAGCCTACTACAAGTTAAATTGACTGGAATGTAGTTGAGCTCTAACCAAGTCTCACACCGATTAAGGTACAGTCCGTTCCTTACGCCTCTAGAACCACGCGGATTCTGCGCACTTGATTCCCTTTAGTTGATCTCACCCACAACTAAGAGTTGTTACGACCCAAAGTCAAAGAATTATAAATAAATCTGTCTCCCACAGATAAGTCTATTCTAATAGATAAATCTGTCTCCCACGTAGTACCTACGAAGTTTTTGTTCCATCTTTTAATAAATCAAGGTGAACATGAACCAATTGATAATCCGGTCTTATACTCCAGAAGAGCAGTCTAGAAATATAAATCACCTCACAATAACTTAACTATATGGTAGTAGAAGAAGTTATTGTGGAATCACAAAGAATGAGACGAAGAGCTTTGTAATTACGTTTTATATCTTACCTATCGAAGATAAATTTCGAGCAAATCTTAGAAGATAGTACTCAATACGATAGAACAAGTAAGATCGAGAATACACAACTATAGATGGTCTTAGCTTGTTAGTCTGCTTAAAACCAAAGCAATATCTCTCCACCGTTAGATGGTCTTAGCTTGTTACACACAAATGAAATAAACCTTCATTTAGATATGGATAACTGTACCTAAACATGTATATTGAGTTGGCTCAATAACAGTTAACCGAAGTTAGCCATATGAACACTTTTGTCTTAACCACATTCATCTAACGCATCTAGATTAACTATGATGATCAATCAATCATGAAAGACATCAAATGAATCTAATTGTGTTTCACATAGAGTTGTTCACTTGTTCACTATCTCATACAAATATATATGAACCAATTGAAACAAAATCGGATTGATTTGTAATCGTACAAGGTACTTATATAAGAATCAATTCATGAACATTAAGCCATGGTTTGCAAAGATTGCATTCCTTAATTCATAAATGTACAGTAGAAACTCTTTAAATTAATACTCGTTAAATTAATTATCTCTTTAAAATAATTAATTTTTATGATCCCAACTAGGCTTGCACAAGCTAAAATTTAACTCGCTAAATTGATAATCTCTCTAAATTAATAAATTTCTCTGGTCCCAAGGCTATTAATTTAAAGAGTTTCTACTGTATTTGTTCATGAGTATGAAAAACATACTTAACCGATTTTAGAACTTTAACCACTAAGTTTGCAAACAAGTAAGGACTATAGCTTCCGAACTTTGGTCTTGTCAGCCCGTTTGCAAACGGGTATGCAAACAGTCGTCCGTACCTAACTCAGGTTGAAACGTTCGCATACTAAGTATGCAAACAAGGTTCCAGGACCTAAATCATACCAAAGCAGTTTGCATCCTGAACGCATATTGTGTTGTATCCAGGACAAAGGTTTTTGTTCTAAACTCCCATTTCAATCATTGAAACATCCTTAGAAGAAGAAAATAGTTTTCTCACACAAATTATTAGCTTATAAGTAATTTCAAGTGATCGAATGATCAATACAAAACTTTCTAAGTCAACATCAAATGATTTTCTCACACAAATCATGTAAGATGTTTCAAGGAAATTTCCACATGATCATCTTTTGACTTATTATTTAGTTTCCAACAAATAAATTTTTTCCAACTAAACTCGTCATGAATATGATGAACGTAGCTAAAGAAAAAAATCTTCCAACGCATATTTCGATAAATAGATAAGCGAGATAAACTCGGTTCGAAATATCAAATGTGTATGATATAAAAGTCTATATAGCTATACGACTTAGTCTCATTAGGAGATAGAATAGAATAGACTTCTGAGTGATAGATAAGGTTTTAGTCTCCACATAACTTTTGTTGATGAAGTTCCTCCAATCTCTCCTCAGTAGATCTTCGTCTTCAATCGATGAACGCCGTGAAGTCTAAAGCTCAACTACACATTTTATCTTAATCCGAGACATAGCTATAAGTAGACTAGAAATCAAGACTATAGTTTTGATCGACTAAACTTGAAAAACAAGCTTGAGATAGCAACGCTTGCGAGTTCGACCGAGCAATGATCTAACATTTTGTATTACAGATGTTTTGAATACTCATGTCGTATTTCGATATTCCGCGTGTACTTACTAAAATGAACTGTACTACGCAAAAGTAGTTATACCACAACCATTTTTCTTCTATTAAAACAACTCCTACATGATCAAAGCTTAGATAAGTATAATCTTAAAAATAAAACAAAATTTGTTAAACTAAGATTTTTTGAAAGATTAAAAAAAAACTATTTTACTTTTTAAACTAACTTACTCACCACTTCTGGTGAGCTCGGAGATGATACCGTGGGCTTTTTAAAAAGGTTGAAAAACTGTCTAGTCAGTCATGATGTCAATTTTAAACTAGGAAGTTCTGTATTTCATCGTATTCAAATTGTTATTCAAAAGGGTGTTGGAGATCAGTATTATTATTATTACCGAGAATTATGAAATTAATTCTTTCCATAATTCTTTCTTTTTAAATTTTAAATTGTAAATATTTTATATCTAACATTTAAAGTATTTTCCCAAATATATGGAGGATTTTTTTTTACAGAAACAAAACAAAACCCAAATTAAAAAATAAAAATAAATGGAGTACTCGATTAAATATCAGTATCGTTATTAATTTGGGACTTGTATATGTTGAAGACCTAATAACTAATTTTAAGTCATTTGAGTTATTAGGTGACCCACCACAGGTTAATCAATATTTATATATTTGTAGATAGAGAATATAATGGAAAAATCAAATAATGAGATAATCAAAGCTCTTTATTTGTATTTTTTTCTTCCATATTCAATTTTATTGATGATCTAATTATGAGGGAACCCAATCAATGCAAAGTCATAATGAAAATAGGTTACAACTCTTACATCCGTCGGATGTCTTTGTCTGAGATGAGACTGGGATGATCGGATTCAATGTTTGTCTCTCAAAATGTTATCTGATCGCTGTATGCGTCAAAAATAAATTACTTTCTCACTACTCAAAATATATAATATAGCAAGGGCAAGAAAGGATCGTTCGCTGATAGGTGTCTAAAACACCTATGTATTTATCTATTGTTTATGCTTTCTCTGCTAGTTTTCTTGTAAATTATGTATCTTATGATTGCTTTTGAATCTTTAGGTACTTTGGAGTCACTTGGAACTAAAGAAGAAGAAACATGGCAAAAGTCTCATCTCATGTGCAAATGCTTTTGGAGGCGGATTATTTCTCACAATTTACTTTTATTTCTTCATCTTTGTCCGAAAAGTATGTTGGCTTTAGTGATGCAACTTTTAAATGGTCTCGAAAAGCACGACAACTTTAATGATGACTCTCATTGAAGAGAAGAAATGAATATGAGAAGTAAGGGACGAGCTGTTGTTGGTAGAAGATTTCTAGGAGAGAAAGCTTTCATTTGGAGCATGCTAGGCTGTACCAGAAGGAGTGGAAAAATGAACCGTCGGTTCCCTGGAACCGACAAGCCATGTTCGAGCTAGTACCCCTTATCCCATGAGCTGGGGTGTGCGAGTCCAAATTCCTACAAAATGCCTAAATTTCAGAGAAGAGAATCATTGGTTCTTCTTCCCTATGTCGCCCCTTCAAAGCGTGATGGAGGCACCATATCAAATCCGTTCTCCACCGGAGAAGCCAAAGGCGACTGTTGTGTCAAAGAGAAGAGAAATTGAGGATGTGAATTTGAACTCGCCGAGAGGATGAAGAACAGAAGATTCTAAATTTGATTCTCGGTTAGGGTTTGATTTGAGATCGATGGAGTTGATGGCTATGGAGATTCGGATGAAGGGTTGAAGTTTAGATGAAGAAGATGATCTTTTGATATTTAGGGTTTGAAATGGGTGTTGGGAAAGATTTGGATAGGTTTATTCATGAAATGAAGGCGGAGATGCGATTTCGGTGATGAACTAGCAAATGGTTGAATCTGTGGTAGTCGGTAAGGAAGAACAACTAGGGTTTGGTGGTTGATTCTGTGAGTTGAAGTAGAAATTATATGGGTGAGTCCGATCTTTGTCTTGCTGCCATGGAGAGTTAGGTTCGGTGAATTTGGGTTTCAATGGAGAAGAACAATGAATGCTTGAGCTTGATGGATATTTCAAATGGGCCTTGTTGGTGAACCGGTGGTGATGTTTAAAATGGCTACGCATCTTTGGTGGTTATGAGGCTCAGGTCATGAACTGATGGTGCTTAAGGATTGCGATGGAATTACAAGGCTAAAGTGCGGTGAGCTCAACCGAGATTAATGAACCTTTGGGCGGAGTGGAAATGAATGGGCTCTTGTGTTATGGTTGCGGTTGTGCTTGATTGAAGAAACCGTGCGCGAGTTTGAGTTGCGGTGATTATTAAGTGGCAGCTAAGCCAATGTTGCGATGGCAGTAGTAAGATGTAGTTCTCAAGGTGAGAGTGTGAGTTGCAAAGCATTTGGAGATGGCTTAGGCTGAGATGCTGGTGTTGCAGGTGGTGAGCTGTGATGATTTTAAGCTGCAGTTCAAGTTATTGCAGGTGGAACTGAAATCGGTGGTGGTTGCTGCCAAGGGAGTGAGATGCGAGAACTGCAAATTAAATGTTGATGTATGTATGGAGTCATTAAATATGTAGGTGATACAGGAGATGTAATGCAAATGGCTGAAGTTGAGGTTTAGCTCAAGACAAGAAAGCGGTAATAGATGGATAAATGGAATTGGTGTTGGTTTGGAGACATAATGCGAGGAGAATGGTGTAGGTATTGAATCACAACAGACCGCATTTGCGGGTGCATTGCAAGGTCTAATGGGCAGCTGGTGTTGGTTGATAAAACTACGAGATGTTGTAGGTTGAACTCGGGAGAGCTCGAAACATTGGCGGTGACGAGGTGGAATTGGTCGAGCCGAACGGTGAAGGAAACGCATGGAATGAATTTTGAAGCTGCAAAACAAGGCGTAAGCGAGCTAGAATGGCGATGAGTGAGCATAGTTCAGTAGCCGGATTTCAGAACTTGAAGCATGAATCGCAATATTTCGGTGAATCGCGAGGGGGTATGAGTCGGATACAAGAGTTGGCACGGGACATATGAGCTATGGGTCACGCTTTTGGGTGCGTTCAGCAAGATAAGAAATTGGGTTAGTTGTTTTTTTGTGAATGTTTGAAGCTGAGAGAAGCAAAGTTGAGCTACTGGAAGTGTAGAACTGCCTGGTGACGGTGTCGATGACAAAGGCTACACGAGATGCTTTTCCGACGCCTCGGATTAGGCCATATTCCGGCCATTGCACCGATTTTCCCGCGACACATTTTGGGGCGTATTTACTACATGGGTTCCTCTTGTGTGGGCTTGATGGATATATTGGGCTTGGACTTTTGGGGATTTGACCTAATTTTGGAAGGAGAAAAAGGTTACAAATAGGAAAACTTCAACAACTTGGGGGGGGATCACGTATTCTTCTTGGAGTTTTGCAGAGAGCCGGAGCTAGGGTTTGCTTTCATTTAATATTTTCATCTTCTTTACTTTATTTTTCCATTATTATTTGATGATGAACTCCAATATTATGAGTAACTAAAACTCTCTTTGATTAAGGGCGATTTGAAGCCCGAAATATGAATCTATATTTGATATGAAAAACTTGCTCTCTTGCATTCATTAATGTTATTGATTGATTTCTACCATGCTAATATTGTCTATGGATTATTTGTTAAGGGTTTAAGTTCGAAATTGAATCATTAATTCTTAATCTATTTGCTAGTTTAGATTTTCTTCGACCCGTAATTGTCTAGAGAAAATAAACGCAAGTAAAGATATATAGGTATTGATGATGGGACTTTGTTAAGTACCTATATGTAGAAATCAACACTAGTAGGTGATTCATGCTTTTGAGTTCATCACTAGGAGCAACCTTATCTCATAGAACTTAGAGCACTTGTTTAAGTCAAACCTAGTAAAGCGTACCTCTAGGAAACTTGGCAAGTAGGAACAGGTAGTCGAGCGCTTCCGTATCCGGTGAGCTAGGAGATAATAACGGAATAGTTGAGCGTACTAATTATTCTAGGGTTGTTAGTAACATGATAATGTGAAGCATATAGCTATCTATCAATTTGGTTTGTATTAGTGGTCTAGAATGAACCTTTAATCAATTACATCTCATACTTGAATACATTTTACAATTTTCTGACATTTCTACAACAAAATCATCTTTGCTAAGAGTATTTGCATAACAACTTGAACTTCATACCTCCTTGGGACGATCCTACTTACATTATACTACTTGCTAGTTAAAGAGAAGTAGAGAAATTTATTTTTGCGAGATTGACACCTCGTCAAAATTGGCGCACGGAGGCGATGGCAAGTTTAGTTGTTATTTTTATTCTTAGTTGTTACTTTTGCTTTTATTTTCAATTTCTATCTACTTATTCAACCTCTTAGAATCGATTTTAGGTACTAATTCTTTGGTGAATGCGTGGAGAGGCGAGACCAAGTCCAATTGGTATACGTCTTCGTTCAGCACTCTACTTAAGGATTTCATTCGAGCAGTCAACACTCCACTTCTCAAAGTTCTACACCAAGTGAATTCTCGGACTCGGACGAAGAGGAAGACAACACAATGGGAGGTCGACCACCTCGCTCCAAGAACGGTCAAGGAGCTCACTTCTCCAAACCTAGATCGGAGCCTCTATGTATTCACTTGAATGGAACCATTGAGTTGAAACCACAATTGATTAACTTGCTGCCCAAATTCGAGAGGTTTAGCGGGAGAAGATCCTAATCGTCACTTGCAACAATTCCATCATGTTGTGACTAGTATGAAGCAAGCAAGCTGCAGAGATGCGGATATGGCTATGATGATGACTTTTCCTTTTTCTCTTTTAGATACTTTGCGGGAGAGTGGTTCTTTTGCTTACCCGCTGGAAGCATAACCACATGGAATGGGATGAAGAAATTGTTCCTTGAGAAGTATTTTCCAAAGATCAAAAGCAGTTTGTGATTCGCAAGGATATTTGTGGTATTAGGCAAGTATCGGGAGAGACTCTCCATGAGTATTGGGAGCGCTACAAGAAGCTTTTAGCTAGTTGTCCACACCACCAAATCGGTGATCAACTTGTGATTCAATATTTCTACGAGGGGTTGCTTTCTAATGATAGAAATTTGATCGATGCCGCAAGTGGTGGTGCACTTACCAACAAGACCATTGCGGAAGCTACAAGTTTGTTGGAGAATATGGTCACCCCTAACACTCAACAATTCTACACTCGAGATGAATCGTGAGGAAGGTGAATGAAGTTGGCAATTCTTCACACATGGAACAAAGGATGGGCAACATGGAGAGAATGATGACTCAAATAGCTGCACCATTTGTCATACCATCATCATACCGAAGATGTTGAGCAAGCAAGTGCTATGTACCAAAATCGACAAAAGGCCGAGGTACGATCCGTACTCCAACACATACAACCCAAAGTTGGCGTGATCATCCGAATTTCACTATGCAAACAAGCAAGCTGCGCAAATCCTACTTTCAATCAACAAGGAGGATATCAATTCATGCAAAGACCACCACAAGAAACTCAAGGCACGAGTATAGATGACAAGTTGAATCTCATTCTCAACACAATGGTGCAAGATAAGCAAAAGTCAGCAATGGAGATGAAGGACATCCGAACACAAATGGGTCAATTAGCTAATGCCGTGAGCAAATTGGAAGCACAAGTGAGGGAAAACTTCCTTCGCAACCAATAAATCACAAGGAGAATGCCAATGCTATTGAGTTACGAAGTGGGAAGCAAGTAGAAACAGGAAACATCAGGTGTCCCATGAACCTGATTTGGAGAAAGAAAAGGGTGAAACAGTCCCAAAAAAGGTGACCCAGTAACAAATTCTAACTCTAAAACTCATGTTTCTACTTATGTTACTTCTCGCCTTTTCCTAGCGGGTTTGCAAAGTCGAACAAGGAGACATTGTACCCAAGAGCTTTTGAAATCTTTAAGAAGATTGAAGTGAACATTCCACTCATTGAGGCGATAAGGCAAGTTCCACGATGGGCAAAGTTCTTGAAGGAATTGTGCACTAACAAGCACAAATTGACCGGTAACGAGGTAATGAGTGTGGGGAGAATGCTTCGGCATATCTTCAAAAGAAACTCCCACCTAAGTTGAAAGACCCTGGTAGTTTCACCATACCATGTACTATTGGTAAAATCGAGGTTTGAACGTGCTATGTTAGATTTAGGAGCATCCATTAATGTTATGCCTGCCTCCGTTTATGAATCATTGAATCTTGGACCTCTTAAGAATACCGGTATTGTTATACAACTTGGCGATAGGTCTAATTCTTACCGAAAGGGGTTATTGAAGATGTTTTGGTGCAGGTTAATCAACTCATATTTCATTTGATTTCTATGTTCTTGACATGATGGATGAAGATTCACCATCGTCTACTCCCCTTCACGTTGGGTAGACCATTCATGAGAACCGCTAGAACAAAGATTGATGTTTTCAAGGGCGCTTTAACTATGGAATTTGATGACGAAGTCATAAGTTTCAATATCTTTGAGGCTATGAGATATCCTAGTGATGTGCATTCCATGTTTTTCAATTGATATTATTGATTCTCTAGCTCAACAGATTTTTGAATTGAATGGTGAAGATGCTTTAGAAAACACCATAGTGGAAGGTTTAGGTTATGGAAAATACAAAGACATTGAAAGTGAATTGTCTATTTGTGATGAGCTTAAAGAGGCTGTTTTATCTCTTAACTCATTACAAGAAGTTCCACCAAAATATAATGTGTCTTATGTTTCTTTTTGCCGCTTACTAATGAGAAACTTTTACCGTCGATTGTCTGGGGCACCTATTCTTGAGTTGAAACCTCTTAGGATCACCTTAAATACGTGTATTTAGGTGAAAAGGAAAAGTTGCCGGTGATCATTGCCAAAGGCCTTACCAAGGTGCAAGAGGAGAAGCTTGTTCGAGTGCTAAGAGAGTACAAGTCCGCCATTGGGTGGACTATAGCCGATATCAAAGGAATCGGTCCTTCCACATGTATGCACCGAATACTTCTTGAGGAGGGGCAAAACCAACAAGAGAAGCTCAACGTCGCTTGAACCCTCAATGATGGAAGTAGTCAAGAAGGAAATCCACGAAGTTGTTGGATGCGGGGTTATCTATCCCATATCCGATAGCAAATGGGTGAGCCGGTTCAAGTTGTTCCAAAGAAGTCCAGAATCACGGTGGTGAAAAGCGAAGATAATGACTTGGTTCCAACTAGAATTCAGACCGGTTGGAGAGTTTGCATTGACTACAGGAAGCTCAACTCTACCACCCGAAAGGACCATTTTCCCTTACCATTTATTGATCAAATGCTTGAAAGATTGGCTGGACATTCTTATTATTGCTTTCTTGACGGTTTTCGGGTTATAACCAGATTGTGATAGCTCCGGAAGATCAAGAAAAGACAACGTTTACTTGCCCTTTTGGCACTTTTGCGTATAGACGTATGCCATTTGGCTTGTGCAATGCACCAGACCACTTTTCAACGTTGTATGGTAAGTATATTCTCGGATTATGTGGAAAGCATCATAGAAGTGTTTATGGATGATTTCGGCGTGTATGGTGATTCTTTTGACAAATGCTTAGATAACCTTGCACTTATTCTTAAACTATGCGTAGAAACTAATCTTGTGCTTAATTGGGAAAAATGTCACTTTATGGTCAATCATGGGATTGTGCTAGGTCATGTTGTATCCTCTAAGGGGTTAGAAGTTGACAAGGCTAAGATAGATTTGATTGGAACTTACAATACCCCACAAATGTGAGGGAGGTTCGCTCTTTTCTTGGTCATGCAGGTTTTTATAGGAGATTCATCAAGGATTTATCCAAGATTGCAATGCCCCTGTGTAGACTCTTGCAAAAAGATGTGGCCTTTGATTGTGACAAGGAATGCAAGGAAGCTTTCGACACCTTGAAAGAGTTGTTGACTACCGCACCAATCATCAAACCACCGGACTGGAGCAAGCCATTTGAGTTGATGTGCGATGCGAGTGATTATGCCGTTGGAGCCGTGTTGGGACAGCGAGATGGCAAAGTTCCATATGCCATTTATTATGCTTCTAGAACTCTCAACGGAGCACAAATCAACTACTCCACTACTGAAAAGGAGCTTTTGGCCATAGTGTTTGCACTCGAGAAGTTTAGATCTTATTTAGTGGGTACAAAGGTGGTTGTTTTTCTCTGACCATGCTGCACTTCGATACTTGCTCACAAAGAAGGATGCTAAGCCAAGGCTCATAAGGTGGATTCTTCTTCTTCAAGAGTTCAACATGCAAATCAAGGACAAGAAGGGTAGTGAGAATACCGTAGCGGATCATCTAAGCAGATTGGTTGTGTCCGAAGAAGCGATTCCTTTGCATGATAGCTTCTAGGATGAGCAACTCTTTGCGGTTGGTGGCACAACTCCATGGTACGCTGATATCGTTAACTTCTTGGTGACGGGACAAGTACCTAGTTCCATGTCTACATTCCAGAAACACAAGCTCAAGAAGATTGCTAAGCAATATATATGGGATGAACCTTATTTGTGGAAGCATTGCTCCGATCAAATGATCCGCAGGTGCGTACTCGAATCCGAGTTCCAATCAATTCTGAATTTTTGTCACTCATATGGTTGTGGTGGCCATTTCGGAGCCAAGAGGACAGCCCTCAAGGTTCTCGAAAGTGGTTTTTATTGGCCTACATTCTTTAAGGATGCATATCTATGTTGTAAGGCTTGTGATAGGTGTCAAAGGACAGGCAACCTTGGTGCTAGAAACCAAATGCCGCAAACACCAATTCTCACTGTTGAGATTTTTGATGTTTGGGGTATCGATTTTATGGGGCCTTTCGTGAATTCCAATGGGAAATTTTTATACTTCTTCTTTGTAGATTATGTTTCTAAGTGGGTGGAAGCTAAAGCCACCCCTACCAATGATTCTCATATTGTTTGTGAGTTTGTGAAGGAACATATCTTTTCTAGGTTTGGAACACCTCGAGTGGTGATTAGTGATGGAGGTTCGCACTTCAAGAGATCCTTTCACGCTCTTCTAAAGAAGTATAACATTTCTCATAAAGTTGGCACACCGTACCATCCACAAACGAGTGGACAAGCTGAAATTTCCAACCGGGAGATTAAGTCCATCTTAGAGAAGACGGTGAATGTTACAAGGAAAGATTGGAGTTATAGACTCAATGACGCTTTGTGGGCGTATAGGACAGCTTACAAGACACCCATCGGTATGTCTCCTTATAGGCTTGTCTATGGTAAACCTTGCCATCTTCCCCCGAACTTGAACACAAAGCTTATTGGGCTATCAAGGTATGTAATATGGAATTAGATGCAGCTGGTGAACATAGGAAACTTCAACTCAATGAGTTAGAAGAGATACGAAATGATGCATATGAAAGTTCACGCATTTATAAAGAAAAGACCAAGGCTTTCCATGATAAAATGATTTCCCGAAAGAGTTTTGAAATAGGGGAAAAGTACTTTTATTCCATTCTCGTCTTAAATTGTTTCGGGTAAACTTAGGTCCAGATGGGTTGGACCATTTGTTGTTACTAATGTGTTTTGCGCATGGTGCGGTTGAAATCACTAGTCCCAAAACAGGGCTGGTTTCCAAGGTCAACGGCCATCGTTTGAAACCATACTATGAGCGATTCAGTGACGGAGAATCGGATATGATCACATTGAGTGACCCACTCCCTCTGGAGGAGTAATTGGAGCCGAACGTCGGCTGACGACGTTAAACCAAGCGCTAAGTGGGAGGCAACCCACCGGTTTTGTATCTTTCCCTTTATCTTTTTATTTTTAAGCATTTTATCTTTATTTTCTTGTTTTTGCATATCATTTTGCGGAATTTCCCACCTTGAACCTTCTTTGGATGATTCAATTTTACATTGAGGACAATGTAAAGTTTAAGTGTGGGGGAGCATTTATATGTTTGTATAGTTTGTTTTATGCGTTTAGTAGTTTTATGCCATAAAAAAAAAAAAAAATCAGAAAAATAGAAAAACCAAGAAAAAATTTGTGCTTTTTGAACTCCGAAATCTAGAAACTTGTGCCTTTAGGATGACACCATTAGTGGATGGAATCATTTTGATTGCAGGAGTTGAGGAACCCATTAATTAACAAGAACGAACATAGCTCAGGAATCACAAATAACATGATAGTCGTTACCATATCTCGGAATATCACCATATCGTATTCTATTTTTATTTTCCATATTTATCTATTGTTCTCTAAGTGTTTTGGTGGGTCACTAAACATCGACGTGTTATTACTGCTAGGATGAAATAGAGTGATTGAGTTGCTAAAAAAAAAAAAAAAAAAAAAAAAAAAAAAAAGACCGACCAATTAGACCAAACGGAATAAGAATGACACTGGGGAATAGCAGTATGTGTGAAACGTGGTCCCTGTCTCAAGTCGCCTAAACAAGCGTGGAATGCAGGATCCAAGGCAACTATCATGTACTTGCTGACAAGAAGCATGCGCTTGGATCCAAAAGATCTAATCATGCCGTCTAAAAAAAAAAAAGTGAAAAAGAAAAGAAAAAGAAAAGAAAGTATTATATTTGGTGAATAAAGTCACTCCTGGTTCCCTTGTATATGCCAGTGAGTTGATGTAGAAATAAGTTTGTTGACCACTGGTTCCCTTGTATATGCCGGTGTGTTAACACTAGAATTGACCGAGTAGCTCAATCCAATAGGATGCATAGGTTCATCTTAGTAGTGACCTTGAGACAGAGATATGGGAAACATCGAACACTTGTGAACATTCGCCAACATCTACATCTATATCCATCTTCTTAATCTTTTCATTGTGATTGTGGTTTGTTAATTTCCGAGTATTGTGGCTTGTTCGACTATCTAATTAGAGCTTTATTTACTTATATATGAACTGAATTTGTGCAAGGTACCTCCTCCCTGTAGTCATTTTGGATTCGTTCATTGATTTGTCACAAATAGACGGAGTTGGAAATATAGGTTTTGTAGGTAGACCTCTTGTAAACCTTCACGAGACTAAAACTCGTCCACTAGGGACACCTAGGGGTTTAAAGGCTTGTTATTTATGCTAAAAGTGACCGTAGCCTCGACGAGACGGAGTTGTATGTATCTTTTATAATTATTTTGTTTGATTTTCTCAAGGACTAGCAAAGTCTAAGTGTGGGGGAATTTGATAGGTGTCTAAAACACCTATGTATTTATCTATTGTTTATGCTTTCTCTGCTAGTTTTCTTGTAAATTATGTATCTTATGATTGCTTTTGAATCTTTAGGTACTTTGGAGTCACTTGGAACTAAAGAAGAAGAAACATGGCAAAAGTCTCATCTCATGTGCAAATGCTTTTGGAGGCGGATTATTTCTCACAATTTACTTTTATTTCTTCATCTTTGTCAGAAAAGTATGTTGGCTTTAGTGATGCAACTTTTCTGTCTCTGAAAAGCACGACAACTTTAATGATGACTCTCATTGAAGAGAAGAAATGAATATGAGAAGTAAGGGACGAAATATTTGTTGTTGAGAAGATTTCTAGGGAGAGAAAGCTTTCATTTGGAGCATGCTAGGCTGCAGTGGAAGGAGTGGAAAAATGAACCGTCGGTTCCCTGGAACCGACAAGCCATGTTCGAGCTAGTACCCCTTATCCCATGAGCTGGGGTGTGCGAGTCCAAATTCCTACAAAATGCCTAAATTTCAGAGAAGAGAATCATTGGTTCTTCTTCCCTATGTCGCCCCTGTCTGTTGATCGCTGTCGTAAGCGTCAAAAATAAATTACACTTTCTTACTACTCAAAATATAAATATAGCAAGGGCAAGAAAGGATCGATCCCACAGAGAGGTCTAGGTTGTCAATATGTTATGGTTTCCTATATAAAATACCGAGATTTTGTGATTTTATAAACTAAAATAAGATAAAAGCAAATAAACAAATAAGCAAACAAATAAGATAGAAGAGATATTGGTTAAGGATTTCGTTTTCATTCACTAACATGCTTTTCACAATAACTAGAATTGATTTTTAATCTCAACTTTTATCAAAGACCCTAGAATACCTTGATCGCAAGAATATCCCGCAAACCTCCTCATGTTATCAACAAACACATTAAAAGATGCGAATATGAATTCTACCTAAAGGAACAACCTAAGGTGTAAAAGCACTAATCAAGTTTAATTCCCTAGATGCGTTAAGTTCTATGAAATCAGGCCAATCAAAGCAATTGAACGTGGAAAGCGCACTAATTCAATTTAACAAAGGTTACGATTCACATATGATCATAAGAATATATCACTACAAACTATAATCATATTATGCTACTTGTATCCAAGGAATATCACTTTTGCGTATAATAAACCCTAAACTAGCAATAGATGTGATTAGAAGTTCTACCAATTTGCAACTTGACAAAACAATCAATCAATCATAAAACAATATTTCCAGAGAATTGCAAACGATAGATATGAGACAAAACTAATATATTGAATCAAAGAATCATATTATGTGAAATCCAACTATTCCATAACCAATAATAAACTTAGGTACTCATATTCAAGGAGTTCATCACAAGAAGAAAGAGAAAATATTTCATGGTTCTAAACCCTAGAATAAAGTAGAAGAGATAATAATAAAACGTGGTCCCCAAAACATTGTAGAAGTCTTCCCTTTATACTCTTTTTCTCCTTCCAAAACTAGGTTTTGTCTTCAAAGTCCATTAGTTGGAAATTCACCCGGCCCACCATGGAGAGAAACCCGTATAGAAATTATGTCCCAAAAACGTTCGCCGGAAAACTGGGATTATGGCCGGAATCCCGCCGGAAAACTAGCTCAGGTGACCGGCAAAGTCAAACCGGCCACCGGTCAACGAGTCAAGATCGAGTCAACTCAGAGTCAACGATTCGGATCGGTCAGACCGAGTCAGGGAAAGTCAGACCAGGTCAGGGTCTTTGCCATATTGCCAGGCCATTGCACAGGCTTGTGCTGTGTTGCACCAGGATGGTGCATCACTACATTTCTTCCACAGCCCATAATAGCTGCACCATCATTGCAAAATCCTCAGCACCATCCCAGGCCAAATGCAAGGCCTGTAATTTCATCTCTGCACCAACAGCACACACACACACCAGACCCAGACACCTGCAATATCATTTACCACCAGTCTGCAGCTCATGTAATAGCCTTACCAAGTCCATCCCAGCACCACCAACACACTTGTGTTCAGCTGCAACAATCTTCCCTGTCCTTCATACAAACTCAAAGCTACCTGCTAACCACTTCTTGGCTCAATGCACCACCAACCACAATCACCTGTAACAACTCCACCAGAATTACCCATTGCAAGCCTGAGCTACTTCCAGGCCATTAGTACCAGCACCATTCTGTCATCCTTGCACTTCTTCCCTGTCTGCTCATAACCCAGCCAGCAACCTAGCCTATACATTGCTCAGCATCACAGCTGCTCTTTTATTCAATCACAAACAATCTTCGAAACAAACTTCACCATCATCCCATCTATCATCACTAGTACCTGTTCTAGCTCAGCTGCACTAGCCAAGACACAACTGCATCTCCCTAGGCCAATGAACCACCAAGTTCTCAGTTCCATTCACAGAACCATCAAGTCATAGCAACGACTCCATCCTGAATTCGACAATCACAACAACACTCCTTCCCTGAGTTTCCAATCCTTCATCGAATCCAGCAAAACCATCTCAGATTCCAGACCATGCCCATCTCTTATCATCTTCTCTGGAACAACAAACGCTATCAGCTCTGAGATCCCCTTTCTCTTGTTCATCTATTCAACCCATTCTTATCACCAATTCTGACTCAAGTTTCAATCATCCCTTTTCTCATAGCAGCAACAGTGAACCTGGTTCTTCATAACACCAATAGCGAATCAATACTCAATAATCATCAGCTCAGCTCTCCTCAAGCTCAATCTCAGACTTCACAGCAATTTCTCGATCTTGGCTGCATCGTTAATATCTCTTCATCGGCTCAACAATTCCATCAACCCTTAATTCTATTTCTGTCTGATCTTCATCTCGATTTCTCAAACCAAAACCCATTCAATCTCTTTCTTTGCCTTTTCCGATTCAAATTCTTCACAAATCAACTATGAAACCCATTTTATCTCCATTTTTCCCCTTCTCTGAATCTTTGCATTTGGGGAATAATTGAATATGAGAAACTGATTTCTCCTCGATTAGGTTTAGGTCAAAAGGAATGGGACAGTTATTGACAGCCGGCTGCTGATAAGGGATAGCCAAATTGGCAGCCCCTTAACAATTGCTGGTTGTATTTTAGTACTCTCCCAAAAGAGTTGCCCCTTAACCCAATGGCTAACCCTTAACGTACAGTGGGGTTACCAATAGTACTTTCCGATCATACGAACTCGGAATGACTCCATTCTTTCGGCATTGTCTTCATCTTCTCGTCCTCTACACAATGAAAAGTAGAAATCTTGTATTTGAACGAGTTCCAATTGGTCTTTTTGCTCCAAATGACTCCATTGCACCTAATAAACTCAAAAGCACACATAAGATACATAATTCACACGAAAATTCGCAAAGAAAGCATAAATACTAGATATTAAATACGGTGTATTCTACACCTATCAAATTCCCCCACACTTAGACTTTGCTAGTCCTCGAGCAAATCAAACAAAACAATAAAATACAACAACTCCGTATCGTCGAGGCTACGGTCACTTTTAGCATAAATAACAAGCCTTTAAACCCCTAGGTGTCCCTAGTGGACGAGTTATAGTCTCGTGAAGGTTTACTAGAGATATAGCTACAAAACCTATATTTCAAACTCCGTCTATTCGTGACAAATCAATGAACGAATCCAAAATGACTACAGGAGGAGGTACCTTGCAAATTCAATTCATATATTAGTAAATAAACTCTAATTAGATAGTCGAACAAGCCACAATACTCGGAAACTAACAACCACAATCACAATGAAAAGATTAAGAAAATGGATATAGATGTAGATGTTGGCGAATATTCACAAGTGTTCGATGTTTCCCATATCTGTCTGAAGGTCACTGCTAAGATGAACCTAATCCTATTGGATTGAGCTACTTGGTTTGAATCCTACATCAACTCACTGGCATATACAAAGGAACCAGAAGTGACTTTATTCAACCAATATAAACTTTTTTTTTTTTTTTTTTTTTTTTTATGATTGGATCAAACTGGATCCAATTTCTCTTTTTTTTTTTTTTTTTTTTTTTTTTTTTTAGACGGCATGATTAGATCTTTTGGATCCAAGCGCATGCTTCTTGTCAGCAAGTACATGATAGTTGCCTTGGATCATGCATTCCACGCTTGTTTAGGCGACGGAGACAGGGACTACGTTTCACACATACTTGCTATTCCCAAGTGTCTTTTTATTCCGTTTTGGTCTAATTGATCGGTCCTTTTTTTTTTTCTTTTTTTTATATATTTTTTCATTTTTTTTCATTTTTTTTTTCTCAATTTTAGTAACTCAACCACTCTATTTCATCCTAGCAGTAATAACACGTCGATTTTTAGTGACCCACCAAAGCACTTAGAGAACAATAGATAAATATGGAAAAATAAAAATAGAATGCGATATGGTGATATTCCGATATATGGTAACAACTATCATGTTAATTTGTGATTTCTGAGCTATATTCTTCCCTTTTAGTTAATTGGTTCCTCAACTCCTGCATTCAAAATGGTTCCATCCACTAATGGTGTCAAAAACAAACTATACAAACATATAAATGCTCCCCACACTTAAACTTCACATTGTCCTCAATGTGTAAAACCGAAAGTTCTGAATTCTGACGTAACAGCAGATAAAACGCAAAAACTGTGAAAATTGGTAAGGAATTTGGAAAAACTCCATTTCACAAAAGTTGTTCACCTACGTGTTTTCTACACAGTGTCAAAATTTCACAGTGTTTTGATAAACGGTCTGACAGTTATGGTCTCTGGAATGAACTACGCGCAGTCTGAAATTTTCTGACGAAAAGGTATTCAGCATAATTCTCTTCTAAGATAGATTACGGACTCAATGAAATTAAACATAGGGATGCAAATATGATATGAAAACAGTAAAAAATAAATAAACGAAACAAAAATAAAATGCAAAAGGATAAGAGATACAAAACCGGTGGGTTGCCTCCCACTTAGCGCTTGTTTTATAGTCGTCAGCCCGACTTAGCTTCTTGTAAGATTCATTCCCCATACACCAATAATCTGAAAAGTTGGGGATCCTTCCATAGAACCTGTTTTACAAACACTAGCTTCACACAAATATTAGTAATATAAAACAAAAGTGAAGCTATGAACCGATAAAAGCTTCCCCCACACTTATTCTTGTCCACACATGGAAGTGTAAAAAGAATATAGAAGTCGGGTACCTCCACGGTTTCTGGTTCCATAACCTGCATAGTATGAGAATCAAGTATCTCTAATGGCGGAAAACGAGAAACAAAGTCATTCAACAATGTTTTCGAAGCACATACATTCAAACCAATAAGAGGTAAAGGAGAAGAAATAATAGGCAAAGGGTTAGATAAACCTTTCACAATCTCTTGTATCATTAAATCCTCTTCATCCTTGAAAAACTCAAGTGAATTATTCACCTCTTGTGTATCATGGTCCTCTATCAAACCTTGCAACCATTCTTCGTCCGTTTCTGCCTTAACCAAAGTCTCGACATAAACATCATCATTATAAACATTCACAAGTTCAATTGGGTCTTCCACAATATTGGTCATAACGGTCTCATTCTCAACACACTCCTCTTTGTTGTAAGGCACATACTCTTTTGCGGATCCAAATTTTATCATAAGAAACTTTTTTAGAATACTCGTAAATGCATCATCCTCAAGCTCCACCCTTTGAATAGGCTCTTGATCATTATTAAGATCAATGCTTGAGTAATCTACACAAGTGTCGACATATTCCTCTTCATCTTCATCTTGATCCCAACAAGACTCCTCGGAGATGTCACCATGACTTGTTTCAAGCAATGTATCATAATCACCGTCACTATCATAGTCAACATAAGATTGTTCCTCGCTGAATTTAGTGGTGCTTATCTCTAACTCATCCTTTTGAATAGGTGAATGATCATTATTAAGATCAAGAGTTGAGTTAACTACACAATTATCAACGAAAGTGCCCAAGGATTCGCCTTTTTCAACATTAGCATCAATCAAATATTCATCACAAACCATATGCACATTAGAATTATCCATATCTTCCTTGTATTGATCAATGTCTCTTCGCAAGATAGTCATACCTTCACGAAGTTCTTGGAGTTGCTCGTTTGTAGTCTCTTTAGCTTTTCGAAATTCCTCTTGTAAAAAGGTGGAAACTTTGTCTATAAAATTAGAGACTTTTTGTTCACAAGCATAAGAATCCTCCCATCCTTGTTGTTGTTCCCCGCCATAAGGTTGTTGAGGAAAACCATAAGGTTCCATGGGATATTGGTCATAACCAATGAATTGGTTTTGATTATACCCATGGAATTGGTAGTTTTCGTATTGTTGAGGTTGAAACCCGTATCCGTTGTTCCAATATGCTCCTTCCATAGAAATAGCACCTGAAATAAGATTCTCAACCCAAGGTTAAAACCCAGAAAATAAGAAAATAAAAATAAAAATAAAAACTAAATACAAAAATAAGAAACCAAAAACAATTAACAACCGCTGCCTCCCCGGCAGCGGCGCCAAAATTTGATCCATTTGTGTAGCGTCAAAAATAAATTACACTTTCTTACTACTCAAAATATAAATATAGCAAGGGCAAGAAAGGATCGATCCCACAGAGAGGTCTAGGTTGTCAATATGTTATGGTTTCCTATATAAAATACCGAGATTTTGTGATTTTATAAACTAAAATAAGATAAAAGCAAATAAACAAATAAGCAAACAAATAAGATAGAAGAGATATTGGTTAAGGATTTCGTTTTCATTCACTAACATGCTTTTCACAATAACTAGAATTGATTTTTAATCTCAACTTTTATCAAAGACCCTAGAATACCTTGATCGCAAGAATATCCCGCAAACCTCCTCATGTTATCAACAAACACATTAAAAGATGCGAATATGAATTCTACCTAAAGGAACAACCTAAGGTGTAAAAGCACTAATCAAGTTTAATTCCTAGATGCGTTAAGTTCTATGAAATCAGGCCAATCAAAGCAATTGAACGTGGAAAGCGCACTAATTCAATTTAACAAAGGTTACGATTCACATATGATCATAAGAATATATCACTACAAACTATAATCATATTATGCTACTTGTATCCAAGGAATATCACTTTTGCGTATAATAAACCCTAAACTAGCAATAGATGTGATTAGAAGTTCTACCAATTTGCAACTTGACAAAACAATCAATCAATCATAAAACAATATTTCGGAGAGAATTGCAAACGATAGATATGAGACAAAACTAATATATTGAATCAAAGAATCATATTATGTGAAATCCAACTATTCCATAACCAATAATAAACTTAGGTACTCATATTCAAGGAGTTCATCACAAGAAGAAAGAGAAAAGACTTCATGGTTCTAAACCCTAGAATAAAGTAGAAGAGATAATAATAAAACGTGGTCCCCAAAACATTGTAGAAGTCTTCCCTTTATACTCTTTTTCTCCTTCCAAAACTAGGTTTTGTCTTCAAAGTCCATTAGTTGGAAATTCACCCGGCCCACCATGGAGAGAAACCCGTGTAGAAATTATGTCCCAAAAACGCGTAGGAAAATCGGGATTATGGCCGGAATCCCAGTAGGAAAACTAGCTCGGGTGACCTAAGCAAAGTCAAACCGGCCACCGGTCAACGAGTCAAGATCGAGTCAACTCGAGTCAACGATTCGGATCGGTCGACCGAAGTCGGGAAAGTCGACCAGTCAGGTCTTTGCCATATTGCCGGGCCACAGACAAGGCTTGTCTTTGTGTTGCACCAGGATGGTGCATCACTACATTTCTTCCACGACCCATAATTGCACCATCATTGCAAAATCCTCAAGCACCATCCCAGGCCAAATGCAAGGCACAGTAATTTCATCTCGCACCAACAAGACACACACACACCTGGACCCGGACACTGCAATATCATTTACCACCGGTCTGCACGGCTCATGTAATAGCCTTACCAAGTCCATCCCGGAAGACCACCAACACACTTGTGTTGGTTTGCAACAATCTTCCCCGTCCTTCATACAAACTCAAAGCTACCGCTAACCACTTCTTGGCTCAATGCACCACCAACCACAATCACTCGTGAACAACTCCACCAGAATTACCCATTGCAAGCTCCGAGCTGCTTCTGTGCCATTAGTACCAAGACCATTCTGTCATCCTTGCACTTCTTCCCTGTCTCGCTCATAACTTGACCAAAGAACCTAGCCTATACATTGCTCAGCATCACAGCTGCTCTTTTATTCAATCACAGCAATCACTGAAACAAACTTCACCATCATCCCATCTATCATCACTAGTACCTGTTCTAGCTCAGCTGCACTAGCCAAGACACAACTGCATCTCCCTAGGCCAATGAACCACCAAGTTCTCATTTCCATTCACAGAACCATCAAGTCATAGCAACGACTCCATCCTGAATTCGACAATCACAACAACACTCCTTCCCTGAGTTTCCAATCCTTCATCGAATCCAGCAATACCATCTCAGATTCCAGACCATGCCCATCTCTTATCATCTTCTCTGGAACAACAAACGCTATCAGCTCTGAGATCCCCTTTCTCTTGTTCATCTATTCAACCCATTCTTATCACCAATTCACTCAAGTTTCAATCATCCCTTTTCTCATAGCAAAGAATAAGTGAACCTGGTTCTTCATAACACCAACAAATAATCAATACTCAATAATCATCACTCAGCTCTCCTCAAGCTCAATCTCGGACTTCACAACAATTTTCGATCTTGTTTGCATCGTTAATCTCTCTTCATCGGCTCAACAATTCCATCAACCCTTAATTCCATTTCTGTCTGATCTTCATCTCGATTTCTCAAACCAAAACCCATTCAATCTCTTTGCTGCCTTTTCCAGATTCAAATTCTTCACAAATCAACTATGAAACCCATTTTATCTCCATTTTTCCCCTTCTCTGAATCTTTGCATTTGGGGAATAATTGAATATGAGAAACTGATTTCTCCTCGATTAGGTTTAGGTCAAAAGGAATGGGACGAGTTATTGACAAATGGGTGGCGATAAGGGATAGCCAAATTGGCAGCCCCTTAACAATTGTTGGTTGTATTTTAGTACTCTCCCAAAAGAGTTGCCCCTTAACCCAATGGCTAACCCTTAACGTGCACGGTGGGAGGTGGGGTTACCAATAGTACTTTCCGATCATACGAACTCGGAATGACTCCATTCTTTTCGGCATTGTCTTCATCTTCTCGTCCTCTACACAATGAAAAGTAGAAATCTTGTATTTGAACGAGTTCCAATTGGTCTTTTTGCTCCAAATGACTCCATTGCACCTAATAAACTCAAAAGCACACATAAGATACATAATTCACACGAAAATTCGCAAAGAAAGCATAAATACTAGATATTAAATACGGTGTATTCTACACCTATCATCTGTGATGGAGGCACCATATCAAATCCGTTCTCCACCAGAGAAGCCAAGGCGGCTGTTGTGTCAAAGAGAAGAGAAATTGAGGATGTGAATTTGAACTCTGCTGAGAGGATGAAGAACAGAAGATTCTAAATTTGATTCTCGGTTAGGGTTTGATTTGAGATCGATGGAGTTGATGGCTATGGAGATTCGGATGAAGGGTTGAAGTTTAGATGAAGAAGATGATCCGATATTTAGGGTTTGAAATGGGTATTGGGAAAGATTTGGATAGGTTTATTCATGAAATGAAGGCGGAGATGCGGTTTCAGTGATGAACTAGCAAATGGTTGAATCTGGTAGTCTTTGGTAAGGAAGAACAACTAGGGTTTGGTGGTTGATTAAGTGAGTTGAAGTAGAAATTATATGGTTGAGTCTGATCTTTGTCTTGCCATGGAGAGTTAGGTTCGGTGAATTTGGGTTTTGATGGAGAAGAACAATGAATGCTTGATCTTGATGGATATTTGTTCTTGTTGAGTGAACTGGTGGTGATGTTTAAAATGGCTACGTCTTCTTGGTGGTTATGAGGCTCGGGTCATGAGCGATGGTGCTTAAGGATTGCGATGGAATTACAAGGCTAAAGTGCGCGATTCAGAACTGAGATTAATGAACCTTAGGCGAGTGGAAATGAATGGGCTCTTGTGTTGCGCCGGTTGTCTTTGGTTGAAGAAAGCATCAGCATGGCTGAGTTGCAGGTGATTATTAAGTGCGACTAAGCCAATGTTGCGATGCTTGAGGTAGTAAGATGTAGTTCTCAAGGTGACGAGTGTGAGTTGCGGCATTTGGAGATGGCTTAGGTGAGATGCTGGTGTTGCAGGTGGTGAGCTGTGATGATTTTAAGCTGCAGTTCAAGTTATTGCAGGTGGAACTGAAATCGGTGGTGGTTGCTGCCAAGGGAGTGAGATGCGAGCGCAAATTAAATGTTGATGTATGTATGGAGTCATTAAATATGTAGGTGATACGGGGGAGATGTAATGCAAATGGCTGAAGTTGAGGTTTAGCTCAAGACAAGGTGAAACAATAATAGATGGATAAATGGAATTGGTGTTGGTTTGGAGACATAATGCGAGAGAATGGTGTAGGTATTGAACCGAATTGTTGCATTTGCGGGTGCATTGCAAGGTCTAATGGGCATCAGGTGTTGGTTGATAAAACTACGGATGTTGTAGGTTGTTGGAGAGCTCGAGCTGTTAGCGGTGACGAGGTGGAATTGGTCGAGTGAACGGTGAAGGAAAGCACAGGGAATGAATTTTGAAGTTTTGCAAAAACAAGTGCGAAGCGAGCTAGAATGGCGAGCCGGTGAGCATAGTTCCGTGAGCCGGATTTCAGAACTTGATGCATGAATCGCAAGAGCCAAAGTGAATCGCGAGGGAGTATGGAGTCGGATACAAGAGTTGGCATAGGACATATGAGCTATGGGTCACGCTTTTGGGTGCGTTTTAGCAAGATAAGAAATTGGGTTAGTTGTTTTTGTGAATGTTTGAGCTGCAGAGAAGCAAAGTTGAGCTCTTTGGAAGTGTAGAAGCTTGAGTGACAGGTGAACGATGACAAAGGCGGCTCGGGAGATGCTTTTTCAACACGCAGGATTAAAGCCATATTCCAACCATTGCACAGGTTTTCCGGCGACACATTTTGGGGCGTATTTACTACATGGGTTCCTCTTGTGTGGGCTTGATGGATATATTGGGCTTGGACTTTTGGGGATTTGACCTAATTTTGGAAGGAGAAAAAGGTTACAAAAAGGAAAACTTCAACAACTTGGGGGGGATCACGTATTCTTCTTGGAGTTTTGCAGAGAGCCGGAGCTAGGGTTTGCTTTCATTTAATATTTTCATCTTCTTTACTTTATTTTTCCATTATTATTTGATGATGAACTCCAATATTATGAGTAACTAAAACTCTCTTTGATTAAGGGCGATTTCGAAGCCCGAAATATGAATCTATATTTGATATGAAAAACTTGCTCTCTTGCATTCATTAATGTTATTGATTGATTTCTACCATGCTAATATTGTCTATGGATTATTTGTTAAGGGTTTAAGTTCGAAATTGAATCATTAATTCTTAATCTATTTGCTAGTTTAGATTTTCTTCGACCCGTAATTGTCTAGAGAAAATAAACGCAAGTAGCAATATATAGGTATTGATGATGGGACTTTGTTAAGTACCTATATGTAGAAATCAACACTAGTAGGTGATTCATGCTTTTGAGTTCATCACTAGGAGCAACCTTATCTCATAGAACTTAGAGCACTTGTTTAAGTCAAACCTAGTAAGCGTACCTCTAGGAAACTTGGCAAGTAGGAACCGGTATCGAGCGCTTCCGTATCGGTGAGCTAGGAGATAATAACGGAATAGTTGAGGGTACTAATTATTCTAGGGTTGTTAGTAACATGATAATGTGAAGAATATAGCTATCTATCAATTTGGTTTGTATTCCGTGGTCTAGAATGAACCTTTAATCAATTACATCTCATACTTGAATACATTTTACAATTTTTCGGCATTTACAACAAAATCATCTTTGCTAAGAGTATTTGCATAACAACTTGAACTTCATACCTCCCTTGGGACGATCCTACTTACATTATACTACTTGCTAGTTAAAGAGAAGTAGAGAAATTTATTTTTGCGAGATTGACACCTCGTCATTCGCACAGAGAGGTCTTGGGTTGTCAATATGTTTTGGTTTCCTAAAGGTAACAAGGGGGGTTTTCTGATTTTTATAAACTAAAATAAAATAAAAGCAAAACAATAAAAAGTAAACACGCAAATCAAGGATGTGAAATATTGGGTAAAAGTTTCATCTTCAATTGTAAACAAGTTTTTGAATATATGAATAGAATTCGTATATAATCTCGCTATTATAAAAAGCCCTAGAATACATTATTGCAAGAATACTCCGTAAATTTCCTAAGTCATCAACACACATTAGAGCTGCGTATGTGAATTCTACCTAAAGAATAACCTAACGCATTGCGCTAATTAAGTTCAATTCCTAGGAGCATTAAGTTTCAAAATAGGCTAATCAATGCAATTGTCATACATTGCGCATGACAATTCGAACAAAGGTCAAACTCTACATATGATTACAAGAGTGTATCACTACAAACCGTAATCATATCATGCTACTCGTATTCAAGGTTATCGCTCGATGATGAACCCTAAATTAGTTATAGATATGGATGTGTGTTCAATCAATTCTAGACTTAACCAAACAAACATAAAATCATATTGCAATACGTCAATCATGCAATTATTATAATCCGTAGACAGTGAACGGCAATATTGAGAGAAAACTAATTCATAAAATCCATAACTTGTTTTCCAAAATCCAACTACATCTTTAACCAATAAAAATAAATCAATTACTTGTGTTTTTGGAAATCATCACAAAGAATTTAGAAGAATCTATCATGTGAAACCCTAGAAAACAAGTAGAAGCCTCCCTAATGGAGATATCTAGGTTTAGAGAAAGACTTTTCTATTTATATGCTTCTCCCATTCCAAAAGGATACTCTTTCCAATATTAGGTCTTCTCAAAACCCATCTCCAAGTGGTCCACCAAGCCCATAGTGCGTTAAAACCCATGTGAAAATCTCGCGGGAATTGGTCGCTCAAGTCCGGTGTTGCGGGACGGAAGTTGAACGGAATATACCACGACGGTCACTGGAATATGCTACTCCATCGCTTTGAGTCAAACTAACGGTCTTCAGTAGTCGTCGCCACCTTTAACGGTCAAGTTAACGGCACAGAATTACTGGTCAGCTCACCTGAATCTCTCGAGTCAACTCGCCATAGGATTCCGATTCCACCAAGTTCTGTCTTGTTTCTTTGTCATTTCCGATCGATTTAGGCCATTTCCCCTGCAATCCTAGAATACATCTAATGAGCAGTTTCAGCATCATTCACCACTTCTATATTGCATAACTGCATCCAACCCTTGAAGCTCAAACCATACTTCCATGCCAGTATATCATCTACAACTCAGACCCTTTGTTGCGCCTCAACACGCATAACTCTTGCAGCAACTCTTTCGCCCATTGTCTCAGTTTCCCCCGAATCCATATCTTCTTATGATCCACCGCTAACTCACTGCCATCATCCCTTCATGCGCACAACCCATTTCGCACTTGATTCAAAGATCGACCACAATTTCCATCATATTCAAACTTTGCACCTGCAATTCCAAGTCGACTTCATCATGCTGCGACCATTTCCTTAACTCCGCATCCTCGCATATAGCACCACACCAATAACTCCTTATCCGCGGCTCACTCAGCTTCAACGAGTTGCTTGTCAACATCATTTCAACACCAGTACAACCTCACATCATCCTAAACGCACAGGAACTATCCATAATCCCCTTTTCCTTGTAACTTGTATCTGCAATGCCAATTCATACATTTTAAGCCTTCGGTTCCAGCTCATAGTCAGTCACAGCATCACCCATTAGCTTCTCTGCACTTCCCATCAACATAGCTAGCTGATCGAACACCAACACAGCATCAATTCGAAAATCAATCATTCGCCCTTGCCTCCAGCCCATGACTCGCAATTGCGTTCACAAGCAAACCAACACCAAATGCATCTTTGAGCATTAACAGTACCTTCATAATTTATTCTTCAACTGAATCTGTCACTGCTAACCACCAAGAACAAATACCCATCTCTGCATCATTCACAATCCCTAACATACATCTAATTCAACACTTCAATTCAGCCTTCATTTATCAACACATATCTATAGCAAGAACAACACCTCCTTTCTCTTCTTGCAATCAACAAGCTCCATTTGCATGGTCTCATGTAATCACCATCTGCACCCATTTTCCCATGAACAAAGACATCTCTGATTCAAACCCATTTCCATTCTCAACAACAATTTCATCTTCCATGTAATATAAAAGACTACCACCTTCATAAACTCATTTCACATCAAACACCCATGTGAATCTCGGCTTCACACCTTGTCTTCACCCTTCTCCATTCTGTCTTCTTCTCGATTTCTTCTCATCTCGTTGATTTCAAGAAAACCCACGAGATCCTCTTTTCTAATTTCGGCAAAACCCATCTTGTCCATTTACAAACATCATCATCTTGAATCAAACCCTAATTTCATCCTCTATAGCAAAAGCACCATCAACAACCCCGCCATTCTTCTTTTCATCTGCTATTCATGGCAAAGCAGTTATCATCTTCTTTATTATTTCACAATCTCCATCAATTACGAGAGACCAAACACCATCATTGCTTCGCTCAACATCTCTTGCCTTGATTTTCGATCTCAATTCAACATCAAAACTCGTCAATATTCTCACATTCAACACTGCAGATCCCCTTTTTCTATCACTCGGATATACATCATTCTTGTTTCTCTCGTCTTTATTTCGGTGGAAATGAAATGAGAATGATTGAGAAAGAGAATGAAAACTCTCGATTAGGTTATAGTTCGGGGTGGATTTAGACACACCCTCGGACTCGAGATATGGGCCATCCTGATTAGCAACCCCTTAACCATAGTTGGCCTGTCTTTAATACTCCTCCAAGAGAGAGTTGCCCCTTAACCGTGACTCGGCTCCAGATGATGTTCGCCCATGAAATGACAATTTTGTCCTTTTGGCTCAAATTGGGTAATTTCTTCTTCTTTTCCTCCATGTGACTTCAAAGTAGCTACAAACTCAAAAATAAACGTAAAATACATAATTTACATGAAAAATAACAAAGAAAGCATAACCAATAGATATTGAATCAAGGTGTATTCTACCCCTATCAAATTCCCCCACACTTAGACTTTGCTAGTCCTCGAGCAAATCAAACTAAAATAATTCTAAAACATACATACAACTCTGTGTCGTCGAGGCTACGATCACACTTAGCACGTATAACAAGCCTTTAAACCCCTAGGTGCCCCTAGTGGACGAGTTATAGTCTCGTGAGGGTTTACTAGAGATATACCCACAAAACCTACTTTTCCAACTTACTAGTTCTCTGAAATGATAGCATCCAACGCGCTAAGAAGACATAGAGATTCTGCACACTAGTCATAAGAAGTTAGACACATAAATGAACACAATCTCATCCTTAAAAGTTAAGAGAGAAATAACCATCCCTTATCGAAAGAAATTCGGGTTCGGAGTGATCAAAAGTCTCGACTCTGCCTCACAAGAAAGGGTTTTATGAAGTTGCTCTCAATAATAAACAGCTTTTTATGGGTCACACATGTGTCCAGGTAGGAGTGAAGAGAGAATCATGCGACACTTTGAATGGTAGGAAGGAAAAACCCTTCAAATTGTTTTGAAACCCCACATCTTTTATTCATTTTGAAAATCCATTTTTCTGACGATCTCTACGAAAGGAAATCAACCACTTAACGAAGGTGGGAATATGCTTACTTACCTCGTTATCCGTTCGACGTGCATCTAGCACCACTCTCACATCATCCATAGAAACGTCTTCGGTCTTCAATCAGTGTCTTCATCTTCGGTCTTCGGTCTTGAACTTGTGATGATAACTCTTGAACTTCGTAGAATCTTGACAATGTGATTCTTTCCTCTAATCCTTGTTGCTTGAAACTTCATTGTAGATATTCCTTCTTCCATTAGCTTTATTGAAAGAATACAAAACCAAAAACGAACTATACAAATCCAAAATATGATACAATGAATTTTTCTTGTCTTTTTTTTTATTATTTTTTTTATATATGAGACAAGAAAAATAAAACAAATACAAAATAATAAAAACTAGTAACGAACCTAAAGAAATTTTCTCTTGTTTTTTTTTTTTTTAGGACAAGAGAAAACAAATTACAAATAAGATAAAATAAAATAAAAATGTAAGTAAAAAGGCCATGGTGTAAGTACTTTACCACTTGATTCTTCACAACTTGTATGTCTTGATATCATAAACTTCTCGAACTCCCATCTTGATAATCTTCGCTCTTGTACAATAGTCTTCAACTTGTAAAAATTCTTCTCCTTGTCTTGTTGCTTTTCTTGAGTCTGAAATCTGCTCATTTCTCGTACCGTTGCTTGTAAACCTTGAACGTCTTCAACTTTCCTTGAATTTGTGATGCTCCTCTTGTTGATGATGATGGTGTTTCTATGGACCTGTTGGTGTAGAGAGAGATAAAGTGGATGGTGCTAACTGCGAACAAGAATACAAGTGGTATGTAAGTTAGCAATTCGATGTCACCATCATGATTGATAAAATAGCACTCAAGAGATCAAAATAGCGCTTCTATTGGTTGGAGGTTGGGTAGCTCACCATTCTTCCCGGAGTTACGTACGGTGACACACACTCTAAAAACACAAATTTAGACAGGTACAAAGAATTGAAGGTCGGTGCCTCTCATGATATAACATGGGTAGTCTCCACTATAGGGACCAAGACTCTAATACTAGAATTCGATCCGCACCTTATTTTCCACTGGGATGGATAAATCCAACTTTAACTCTCATACAATTAAGAAACCCGATCATGTTCTCTGTCATCTCTAAATTCAGTCACTCTTATGAGAATCTCGATGTAATCTTAGCGACATGTATACTATGTGTCTCTAAACTAACTACAAGTTGGAGTTTTTCATGCACTAATTCACACAAAAGTTTAAAAAAAATGAAAAATTTACAATGCAAATGAAAATGCAAATGAAAATGCTTAACCACTCCCCCACACTTAAACTTTACATTGTCCTCAATGTAAATTGAATCGATCCAAAGAAAGTCAAGGTGGGAAATACTACATGATATGCGACAAGAAATCAGAAAAAATAAATACAAGACAAGAAAAAGATAAAAACAAGACAAGAAATACTCATCGTATGGGTTGCCTCCCATGCAGCGCTTGGTTTAAAGTCGTCAGCCCGACTATCAAGTCGAATTCCCCATACACCAATAACCTGAAAAGTTGTGGATCCTTCCATAGAACATGTTTTTCAAACACTAGCTTCACACAAATATTAGTAATATAAAACAGAAATGAAGCTATTAACCGGTAAAAGTTCCCCCCACACTTATTCTTGTCCACACTTGGAAGTGTATAAAGAATATAGAAGTTGGGTACTTCCACGGTTTCTTGTTCCAAAACCTGCATAGTATGAGAATCAAATGTTTCCAATGACGGATATCGAGAAATAAAGTTATTCAACAATACTCTCGAAGCACATACATTCAAACCAATAAGAGGTAAAGGAGAAGAAACAATAGGCAACGGGTTAGACAAACCTTGCACAATCTCTTGTATCACATAATCCTCTTCATCCTTGAAAAACTCAAGTGAATTACTCACCTCTTGTATATCACGGTCCTATATCAAACCTTGCAACCATTCTTCGTCCGTTTCTGCCTTAACCACAGTCTCGACATAAACATCATCATTACAATCATTTGCAAGCTCAATTGGGTCTTCCACAATATTGTTCATATTGGTTTCATTCTCAACACACTCCTCTTTGTTGTAAGGCACACACTCTTTTGCGGATCCAAATCTCGCTATAAGGAACCTTTTTAGAACACTCGAAAATGCATCATCCTCAAGCTCCACCCTTTGAATAGGCTCTTGATCATTATTAAGATCAATGCTTGAGTAATCTACACAAGTGTCAACATATTCCTCTTCGTCTTCATCTTGGTCCCAAAAAGATTCCATTGTACACTCCTCGGAGATGTCACCATGAGTTGGTTCAAGTAATGTATCATAATCACCGTCACTTTCATAGTTGACATAATCTTGTTCGTCGCTGAATTTAGTGTTGCTAATCTCTAACTCATCCTTTTGAATAGGTGAATGATCATTATTAATATAAAGAGTTGAGTTCACTACACAATTATCAACGAAAGTCCCCAAAGGTTCGCCTTTTTCAACATAATTATTCAGTTCCTGTTTGTATTCATCAATGCCCTTTCTTATGTCGGAAACACCTCTTTGAAGCTCTTGGAGTGATCCATCCAAATTCTGAATATAGTGTTCCATTTGTTTGTAAAGATCGTTCGAAAAGGCAAAAGTAGAATCACTTACTTCAGTGATTGCTAGGCCAATTATCTTCCTTTGAATGGGTGAATGATCATAACTACGATCAGAAATTGGGCCAAACATACTATGAGCACATTCGGTCGATGAAACTTGCTCCATGCTTGGTTGTCTACGAACTGACTCCATGATGTCCATAAATTGTTACATTTCATCTACCAAACTAGAAGAAATATTAATAGGAGCACAAATATCATCCCCTCTTTGTGGTTGCTCACTTACATACCCACCGTAAGAAGGTTGGAATGTATGAGAACAACTAAAAGGGTACATAGAGTATTGACCATAACCAAAGGATTGATTTTGATTGTATTCCCCGTAAGGGTGATAGTTGTCATGTTGGTGAGGTTGAAAGCCGTATTGTTGTTTAGGTTATTGAAAACCGTATCCATTCATGTAGTATGCTCCTTCCATGAGAAACAAGTACCTGAAATAAGATTCTCAAAACTATGTCAAAAACCAGAAAATAAGAATATAAAACAAAAACTAAAAACAAAACAAAAATAAGAAACCAAAAACAAATAACAACCATTGCCTCCAAAGAATGTGGCATAAAATTTGATCGATGTCGTATGCGTCAAAAATAAATTACTTTCTCACTACTCAATATATAATATATAAAGGGAAAGAAAGGATCGTTCCTACAAGAGAGGTCTTGGGTTGTCAATATGTTTTGCTTTCCTAAAGGTAACAAGGGGGGTTTTCTGATTTTTATAAACTAAAATAAAATAAAATAACAACAATAAAAAGTGAACACGCAAATCAAGGATGTGAAATATTGGGTAAAGGTTTCATCTTGAATTGTAAACAAATTTTTGAATATATGAATAGAATTCGTATTTAATCTCGCTATTATCAAAAGCCCTAGAATACCTTATTGCAAGAATACTCCGTAAATTTCCTAAGTCATCAACACACACACACATTAGAGCTGCGTATGTGAATTCTACCTAAAGAATAACCAAACGCCTTGCGCTAATTAAGTTCAATTTCTAGGAGCATTAAGTTTCAGAAATAGGCTAATCAATGCAACTGTCATACATTGCGCATGACAATTCGAACAAAGGTCAAACTCTACATATGATTACAAGAGTGTATCACTACAAACCGTAATCATATCATGCTACTCGTATTCAAGGTTATCGCTTGATGATGAACCCTAAATTAGCTATAGATATGGATGTGTGTTCAATCAATTCTAGACTTAACCAAACAAACATACAATCATATTGCAATACGTCAATCATGCAATTATTATAAACCGTAGAAAGTGAACGATAATATTGAGAGAAAACTAATTCATAAAATCCATAACTTGTTTTCCAAAATCCAACTACATCTTTAACCAATAAAAATAAATCAACTACTTGGGGTTTTGGAAATGATCACAAAGAATTTAGAAGAATCTATCATGTAAAACCCTAGAAAACAAGTAGAAGCCTCCTAATGGAGATATCTAGGTTTAGAAAGACTTTTCTATTTATATGCTTCTCACATTCCAAAGGATACTCTTTCCAATATTAGGTCTTCTCAAAACCCATCTCCAAGTGGTCCACCAAGCCCATAGTGCGTTAAAACCCATGTGAAAATCTCTGTCGAATTGGTCGCCCAAGTCCGGTGTCGCAGGGTAGGAAGTTGAACGGAATATGCCCCGACGGTCACCGGAATATGCTACTCCGCCGCCTAAGTCAAACTAACGGTCTTCTGTAGTCGTCGTCACCTTTAACGGTCAAGTTAACGGCACCGTTACCTGGTCAGCTCACCTGAATCTCGAGTCAACTCGCCGGATTCTGATTCCAGCCAAGTTTTGTCTTATTTTCTCGTCATTTTCGACCGATTGTGCCATTTCCCCTGCAATCCTAGAATACATCTAATGAGCAGTTTCAGCATCATTCACCACTTCTATATTGCATAACTGCATCCAACCCTTGAAGCTCAAACCATACTTCCATGCCAGTATATCATCTACAACTCAGACACTTTGCTGCGCTTCAACACACATAACTCTTGCAGCAACTTTTTCGCCCATTGTCTCGTTTCCCGAATCCATATCTTCTTCTGCAGTCCACTCGCTAACTCACCGCCATCATCCCTTCATGCCTCGCACAACCCATTTCGCACTTGATTCAAAGATCAGCCACAATCGCCATCATATTCCAGCTTGCACCCGCAATTCCAAGTCCGGCCTTCATCATGATCGCGACCATTTCCTTAACTCCGCATCCTCGCATATAGCACCACCTGTAATAACTCCTTATCCATGGCTCACCGTAGCTTCAATAAGTGCTTGTCAACATCATTTCAACACCAGTACAACCTCACATCCCCTTTTCCTTGTAACTTGTATCGCAATGCCAATTCATACATTTTAAGCCTTCGGTTCCAGCTCATAGTCACCACAACATCACCAATTAGCTTTGCACTTCCCATCAACATGGCTAGTCGACCGAACACTAACACAAGATCAATTCTAAAATCAATCATTCGCTTCGCCTCCACCCCCATGACCTGCAATTGCAGTTCACAAGCAAACCAACACCGCCAGTGCATCTTTGAGCATCAACAGTACCTTCATAATTCATTCTTCAACTGAATCTGTCGCTGCTAACCACCAAGAACAAATACCCATCTCTGCATCATTCACAATCCCTAACATACATCTAATTCAACACTTCAATTCAGCCTTCATTTATCAACACATATCCATAGCAGCAACAACACCTCCTTTCTCTTCTTTCAATCAACAGAAGCTCAGCTCCATGGTCTCAGTAATCACCATCTCGCACCCATTTTCCCATGAGCAATGACTCTGGATTCAAACCCATTTCCATTCTCAAGCAATTTCATCTTCCCCGTAATAAGCAAAGACTACCACCTTCATAAACTCATTTCACATCAAACACCCATGTGAATCTCGGCTTCACACCTTGTCTTCACCCTTCTCCATTCATGTCTTCTTCTCGATTTCTTCTCATCTGTTGATTTCAAGAAAACCCACAGATCCCCTGTTTCTAATTTTTCAGCAAAACCCATTTGTCCATTTACAGCATCATCATCTTGAATCAAACCCTAATTTCATCCTCTATAGCAGCACCATCAACAACCCTGCCATTCTTCTTCATCTGCTATTCCTAGCAGCAGTTATCATCTTCTTTATTATTTCACAATCTCCATCAATTACAGAGACCGAACACCATCATTGCTTCGCTCAACATCTCTGCCTTGATTTCTCGATCTCAATTCGACAAAGAAACTCGTCAATCTCTTCCTCACATTCAACACCAGATCCCCTTTTTCTATCACTCCGGATATACAACCCACTGCTGTTTCTCTCGTCTTTATTTCAGTGGAAATGAAATGAGAATGATTGAGAAAGAGAATGAAAACTCGATTAGGGTTATAGTTTTGGGGTTGATTTTAGACACATCCTCGACTCGGATATGGGCCATCCTAATTAGCAACCCCTTAACCATAGTTGGCCTTTCTTTAATACTCCTCCAAGAGAGAGTTGCCCCTTAACCGTGACTCCTGCCCAGATGATGTTCGCCCATGAAATGACAATTTTGTCCTTTTGGCTCAAATTGGGTAATTTCTTCTTCTTTCCTCCATGTGACTTCAAAGTAGCTACAAACTCAAAAATAAACGTAAAATACATAATTTACATGAAAAATAACAAAGAAAGCATAACCAATAGATATTGAATCAAGGTGTATTCTACCCATATCATTATCCGACAAGTATAAGGCTCAAAAACCCCTTCGTCTTGTATAATTACTAAAGCAGCACGGGCTTTGGTTTTTTGTTTTCTTAATGTAGTCGAGTATATGCCCTATTAGATCTTATGAAGATTTGGAGATCAACGAATGAAACATTTCATATTTGCATTACTCATAATGTTGTCGAGTGTTATTAATATTAGCTTTTACGTTATCTGGATTTACTGTGATAGCCTAGCAATATGATTTGGCAAAAAAAACTAATACACAAAATTGGTCAAAAAGAACAAAAGCAACAATTCCTGGGTGAAATAGATTTCTAGGTTTTGATACTGTTTATATGGACAGTAATATAAAAAATACTGTTTAAATAAACAATTTGGATATTTCACCCACGGAAAAAAAAAAAAGGTTCTACCTAAAATAACCCTCAACCTTTTAAACAACCCTTTTTAAACTCAACCAAAAACAACTTCTCCTCTTTTTTTTTTCTCGTCACTTTCTTCTTCTTTAGAGAACGATTTTGATTTTGGGTTTTCAGATCTGGGAGCGATTTTCAGAGTTCAATCATCAATCATGGTGGTTATCGTTGTTGAATCGAAGCTAAACAGTATACTACCTTCAAAAATCATAACAGTAAATCAATAAGTTACAACTTTCAATTCCACCAAGCTTTGTTGATATGATTTTGTTTCATTCTGTAGTAGCAGGAAATCCCACACTACACCCCTCACTATATTTTGGTTAATTAATCCATTGAAAGTTGCATAATTGAGAATGTTTATTGATTAATTTCATGAGTTCTACACAAGAAAAGTAGAATTACACTTAGCAAGTAAAACACTCTTAAACTTTCTCTCTCCTAATGACTTGCCTAACAATTCTAAAAAGATCTCCCCTTACAACAGACTCACTCGACCCTTTATATAGGGTAATACACAGTGGATGACAGCTAAGCTATCCTTTATTTTCTGGAATGTCTCGCGAAGTGTCGCAGTGTACAACTATTCAATCTCGCGACACTTCTTAACCTCGCCGATCTCAC